>MDKH01120337.1:0-74163 GCA_005239495.1 Nicotiana undulata | reverse complement strand
CCTCCTCTTGAAAAGAATTCGTCCTCGAATTTGAACCTACATCAAATAAGGATAAGTCAGCAACATTGAAAGTAGCACTTACTTGAAACTCACATCGAAGGTCCAATTTGTATGCATTATCTCCAATCCTTTCAAGTACTTCAAATGGCCCATCTCCTCTAGGGTACAATTTTGTCTTCCTTTTTGAAGGAAATCTCTCCCTCCTCATATGAACCCAAACCAAATCACCTGGCTCAAAGATAACTAGTTTTCGACCTTTATTTCTTCGTAAAGTTGTTTGCTCATTCTTCCTCTCAATTGCGAGTCTGGTATGCTCATGAATAGTCTTCATCAAATCAACTTTCTTTTTCCCATCAAGACTAACCATCTCATTAGCAGGCAAAGGCAATAAGTCAAGGGGTTTAAAGCCATAAACAACTTCAAAAAGTTAATGAACAGTTCGATTGTAAGCAAATTCTACCATAGGCAAATGATCCTCCCAAGAAGTTAATTTTCCTTTTAGAACAGCCCTTAACATATTTCCTAAGGTTCTATTTACTACCTCGGTTTGTCCATCAGTTTGTGGATGACAAGAAGTAGAAAACAACAATTTTGTTCCTAATTTTCCTCAAAGAACACGCCAAAAGTGGCTTAGAAACTTAGCATCCCTATCACTAACAATAGTTCGAGGTATACCATGCAATTTAACAACTTCTCTAACAAATAAACAGCAACGTGAGAAGCATCATTAGTCTTTAAACAAGGAATAAAACGAGCCATTTTTGAGAACCTATCTACCACAACAAAGATGCTATCCTTACCATACCTTGTTCTAGGCAATCCTAACACAAAGTCCATAGAAATATCAATCCAAGGTGAAATAGGAACAGGTAATGGCGTGTATAAACCATGGGGCAACACTTTAGATTTAGCTTGTTTGCATTCAAGACATTGAGCACAAAATCTTTCAACATCTTTTCTCATATTAGGCCAAAAGAAATTTTCAGCAAGGATGTCAAGTGTTTTAGGCACACCAAAGTGTCCCATAAGCCCCCCACAATGTGCTTCCCTCACAAAAACTTCTCGCAAAGAACAATTAGGGACACAAAGCTTATTCTCTTTAAAAAGAAACCCATCTTTCAGATTATACTTCTCAAAAGGCCCATTTAAACATGCCGAATATGCATCAAAATCAGAATCATCAACATATAAATCCTTAATATGATCAGATCCCATCAATTTAGAAGTAAGAGTAGAAACAAGAGCGTACCTTCTTGAAAGCGCATCAACAACTATATTGTCTTTACCTTGCTTGTAGCTAATAACATAAGGGAATGTCTCAATGAATTCAACCCATTTGGCATGTCTTCTACTAAGTTTACCTTGGCTTTTCAAGTATCTTAAAGACTCATGGTCAATTTTTATCACAAACTCCTTTGGGCACAAATAATGCTGCCATGTAGCAAGAGCCCTTACCAAGGCATACAATTTTTTATCATAAGTATAATAATTCAATGTAGCCCCATTCTACTTCTCACTAAAATAACGATTGGTTTATAATCTTGCATTAAAACAGCCCCAATACTTCTACCAGATGCATCACTCTCAATTTCAAAGGATTTATTAAAATCAGGTAATTGTAACAAAGGAGCATAACACAATTTATCCTTCAAAATATTAAATGCATACTCTTGTTCTTTTCCCCAATTAAAAACCTTATCCTTCTTAATAAATTCAGTTAAAGGTGCAGCAATTGAACTAAAATCTCTAACAAATCTCCTATAAAAGCTGGAAAGTCCATGAAAACTTCTAACTTCAGTAATGCTCTTAGGTGTAGGCCAATCTTTAATCGCTTTGATTTTATCTTTATGTCAACACCTCTAGAACTCACAACAAAACCCAAGAAAATTACCTTATCTACACAAAAAGTGCACATGGATAAATTTGCATACAATTGTTGCTCCCTAAGCACATTATAAACTTGTTTCAAATGTTCGACATGCTCTTCTAAAGATTTTGAAAAGATCAGAATATCATCAAAATAAACAACTACAAATTTTCCATGAAAATCCTTAAAGATATGGTTCATTAACCTCATGAATGTACTAGGTGCATATGTTAACCCAAACGACATCACTAACCATTCATACAATCCATATTTAGTTTTAAAGGTAGTTTTCCACTCATCTCCGGGATTCATTCTAATTTGGTGATATCCACTCTTCAAATCAATTTTAGAGAATATTTGAGAACCATACAATTGGTCAAGCATATCATCTAAACGAGGAATAGGATGGCGATACTTTACCGTTATTTTATTAATGGCGCAGCAGTCCACGCACATCCTCCAAGTGTCATCCTTCTTTGGCACCAAAAGCACGGGCACAGAACAGGGGCTCATGCTTTCTCTTACAAATCCCTTATCAAGCAGCTCCTCTACTTGTCTTTGTAATTCTTTTGTTTCTTCTGGATTGCTCCTATAAGCAGGCCTATTAGGAATTTGTGATCCTGGCACAAAATCAATTTGATGCTCTATTCCTCTTAAAGGTGGTAAACCTTTAGGAAGATCCTCAGGAAAAACATCTTCAAAATCCTGCAAAAGATTAGAAATAACACTAGGCAAAGGGGATGTTAGTGAATCATTATTAAAAAGAACTTCCTTATAAGTGAGCAAGATAATAGGCATCCCCTCTTTTTTTTCAATTAAACACTCTTTGGCTTTTGCAAGGCTCATTTTTTTTCAATCTTAGCCTCTTTTCTCTCACCAATGCTCTTTTTTTCCTCTCTTCCCCACCTTTTCCTTTCTCTCTTTGTTGCTCTCTCTCTCCTCACACCTCACTTTTTCTTTCCTTTCAGTCTCTTGTTTCGATCCCTCCCCATGTTGCCCCATTGATTCTTTCATCTTTTTCTGATCTTCATACACTTGGGAAGGAGTTAAAGGTGCAAGAATGTATTTCTTGCCATTATGCTCAAGAGAGTATCTATTTTTCCTCCCATCGTGAAAAGCACTCCTATCATACTGCCATGGGCGCCCCAACAAGATATGACAAGCTTGCATGGGTACCATATCACATAGAATTTCGTCAGCGTACCTTCCAATCTTGAAGGAGACCATGCATTGCTTATTCACCTTTACCTCTCCACTATCATTGAACCATTGCAACCTATAAGGTCTAGGGTGCTTCGTCCATTCCAACCCTAACTTTTCCACCAAATATGCACTCACAACATTAGCACAACTCCCATTATCAATTATCATAGAACAAATTTTATCTTTAATCTCACACCGGGCATGGAATATGTTTTCCCTTTGTTCTTCATTAGAGTGACCCAAATTAATATGCATAAGCCTCCTAACCACAAAATTCACCCCACTATCAATGTACTCCATCTCTTCTCCTTCTTCACCCTGTACAAAGTTTTCTTCTTGTTCTTCACTTGGTTCACTTTTTTCACTCTCATATCCCCCATCCTCTTTGATTAGAATGTTTCTTCTACTTGGGCATTCATAAGCCTTATGCCCTCTCCATTGACACTTGAGACATTGAGTAGAAGAAGTAGAAGTAGAAGTTTTTGGCATAAAAGGCCTACCCCATCCCTGGATTCTACTTTGCTCCTGCCCTTGTCGTCATGGAATTTAAGAGTAGCTCCTCAGATTTTGGCCATTGCTTCTTTGGAATAGCAGTTGGCCGGCTTCTCCATGAGCTAGATTGTTGTCTCCTTTTGTTTGTCTTTCTACCTTTACAACTAATTCAACTAACTCATCTAAAGTTACATATTGTTGTAATTAGACTACATCAGCTATTTCCTCATTTAAACCATTCAAAACCCTAGCCATTGTAGCCTCCTCTTCCTCCATACAATTAGCTTGGATCATAGCCATATCCATAGCCTTAAAGTACTCATCTACAGTCATGGACCCTTGCCTCAAAGTTTGAAGACGTTGTTGTAGATCTCTTTGAAAGTGTGATGGCACAAATCTCTTCCTCATTACCCTTTTCATCTCAGCCCACGTAGCAACGAGTTCTTGTCCTTCTTGCAATCTGTCCCTAGAAAGCTTTTTCCACCATATTGCCGCATAGTCAGAAAACTCAACAGCAACAAGTTTAACCTTCTTACCCTCAGAATAGTTGTGGCAGTCAAAGATGGCTTCAACGTTTCTCTCCCAATCAAGGTACAAGTCTGGATCCCTTGTTCCCTTGAAAGATGGCATCTTCATCTTTATACTACTCATATTATCATCCTCTAGTCTTCCTCTTTGTCCCCTCCTATCTCTTCCTACCCTCTCAAAATCAATATCATAATTAAAATCGTCGATAGGGTTTTCTTGATTTACAATGGGAGCAGGGGGTACATTTCTCCTAGCTTGGCGTCTAGCGTTATTTCCCCCACGCAGTTCAGCTATTGTAATATTTTGCTCAACAATGGTGTCCCTCCTCTCTTGGAATTGCAACCTTTCAAATTGTTGGTGCATAGCTTGCAAGGGGAAATCATTCCTTCCTTTGATTTCGGCTTCTTGAAGAACCCTTTGTTCATCATCACTGTGTATGAGACATCTTGAACAAAGCAATATATGTATATCTCTCAATTTGGCGTTTTCCATATGATATTCTCACCTCTTTTGCCTTTTTCCACCCACTCCCACTCTTGGTCGTTACTCTTTAGATTTATTAATAAACCTTACTAGTCACAACCCTTAGTGATAAGAATATGAAGTTTAGAAAAAGAAAGAAAAGGAATGACCAAACCTAGGAAGAGTAGGAATTGGTTAGTAGGAAAAAAAAAAGAAGGAAAGAAAGCTAGGAAACCCCAAACCCACAAGAATAAGGAAAGAAGTTTCCTTAATCTTCAAGAACAAAGATCCCCTCTTCTTGTTTCCTTTCTCGACTTGGAAACCAAATAATACTTGAATTCTAAAATAGTAATGTGCTAAGATATTTTTTTTTGGGCTGATTTTGGTTTTTTTTTTGCTCAAGAACCTCCCAAGATTATCAAGATTGAAATCTTGATTAGCCTATGCTCTGATACCACTTGATATCAATACGATAGGGGTCCAAGAATTACTAAAGAAAAAAATAAAGAAACGTGCGGAAACAAAAAAAAAAATAAAGAAACAAAAAAAGACGGAAAATTAAGGATAGATTGAATTCAAGAAAGAATTTCTTGAATTCAAGAAGTCTATTCTTGAAGTTGAATCCTAACAACAACAATTAGCTAACGAAGAACTAATCGCCTTTGGTAGAGATTAAAGAACAAGAGATAGATTGTGAAACCCGACCCTTTAGAATAACAAGAACAACAATAAGCCTAAACTTATCACCTTTCTTGAATACCTAGAAGTGATCTAAGATTTCGAAAGAATTTAATCTTACCACCTTAAGTCGAGTCTTGAAGGTTGAAGAATAAATCCAAGAATAACCACACACAAGAGTGCAAGAAAAAACTCACAATTTTTATTGATAATAGTCTGAGTCTAAAAGCAAGAAGATACCCCTTTATATAGGGAGGGGGTCACGAAATTCTACCTAAAAATTAAGGAAATAAAGTCCTAAACTACTTTGGACAACAAGTCCAACTACCATAGGAAAAGGTAAAACTCTAGGAAATAAAAACCAAGTCAATCTTGGAAAGTAATTCCAATAATCTTAGGAAAATAAAAACAAAACCTTAACTACCTAGGAAAGCATCAAATATGTCCTAACAAACTAGGAAATAAAATAAGGAACTTTAACTCCTTGTCCTATGTCTTGGCCGCCCCTCCTTGAGCTGATTTATGGTGATTTAGACGCCTAATTTAGGCCCTCTTTGACTGGTGCTTGGACCCCAATCTACCTCCTCTTGGATTTGGACTTGGACCATAAAATGAGTGTAGAACTTAGCTAAATCATCTCCATAATTCTTGAGTTGTTCTTTCACCATTAGTGCCTTCTTGATCTCCCATTGAAGCCCAACAACCTTGTCTTGCTTCTCCTTAGCTTGAGACCTTGAATGGCCTTCTTGGCGCTTCCAAAGCTTTATGCTTGTCCGTTGAGCTATCACCATGCAATCTAACAATCTCTCTCATGTAAATCTTTGCCAACTTCTCTGCTAAATACGACACTGATACCGGAATGAAATGCGTTGATTTGGTCAGCCTATCCACAACAACCCAAACCGCATCAAACATCCTCTGAGTCCGTGGGAGCCCAACTACAAAGTCCATGGTGATACGCTCCTACTTCCACTCAGGAAGCTGAATCTGCTGCATCAAACCACTGGGTCTCTGGTGCTCGTACTTAACCTGCTGACAGTTCAAGCACCGAGCTACATAAGCTACAATATCCTTCTTCATTCTACGCCACCAATAATGTTGCCGCAAGTCCTGGTACATCTTTGCGGCGCACGGATGAATGGAATACCGGGAACTATGGGCCTGCTGAAGTATCAACTCACGAATGCCATCAATATCGGGCACACAAATACGGCCCTACATCGTCAGAACCTCTCATCTTCCATTGTGACCCGCTTGGCACCTCTGTGCCAAACCATTTCTCTATGGGTACATAGATAACAATCATCATACTGCTTGTCCCGAATACGATCATACAATGAAGAACGGGCCACGGTATGGGCCAATACACTGCCAGTCTCAGAAACCTCCAATCTCACAAATCGGTTGGCTAAAGCCTGAACATCCAACGCAAGAGGTCTCTCCCCGACTGATAAATAAGCTATACTGCCCATACTGACTGACTTCTGGCTCAAAGCATCGGCCACCACATTGGCCTTCCCCGGATGATAAAGAATGGTAATATCATAATCCTTCAGCAACTCTAACCATCTTCTCTGCCTCATGTTCAACTCCTTCTGTCTAAACAGATACTGCAAGCTCTTATGGTCCGTGAACACCTCACATGGCACTCCGTACAGATAGTGCCTCCAAATCTTCAAAGCGTGAACAATAGCTGCAAGCTCCAAATCATGAACTAGATAGTTCTTCTCATGAATCTTCAACTGACGAGAAGCATAGGCTATAACCTTGTCGTCCTGCATCAACACTGCACCAAGCCCAACCCGTGAAGCATCACAATACACGGTATACGGTCCTGAACCTGAGGGCAATACTAACACTAGTGTCGTGGTCAAGGCTGTCTTGACCTTCTGAAAGCTCGCCTCACACTCATCAAACCACCTAAACTGAGCACTCTTCTGGGTCAACCTGGTCATCGGGGCTGTGATAGATGAAAAGCCCTCCACAAATCGGCCATAATATCCTGCTAAGCCTAAGAAGCTCCGAATCTCTGTGGCTGAAGTGGGCCTAGGCCAATCTCTAACTACTGAAATCTTCTTAGGATCTACCTGAATACCCTCTGATGAAACCACATGGCCTAGAAATACAACTGAACTCAACCAAAACTCACACTTGGAGAATTTGGCATACAACTGACTATCCCTCAGAGTCTGGAGGACGACTCTAAGGTGCTGCTCATGCTCCTCCCGGCTGCGAAAGTATATCAATATATCATCAATGAAAACAATAACGAACGAGTCCAAACAAGGCCTGAACACTCGGTTCATCAACTCCATGAATGCAGCGGGGGCATTAGTCAACCCAAAAGACATCACCAAAAACTCATAGTGCCCATAACGAGTGCGAAAAGATGTCTTAGGGACACCAGAAGCCCTAATCCTCAGCTGACGATAACCAGATCTCAAGTCTATCTTGGAGAACACCGTAGCACCCTGAAGTTGGTCAAAGAGATCATAAATCCTCGGCAAAGGATACTTGTTCTTAATAGTAACCTTATTCAACTACCGGTAGTCAATACACATCCTCATCGAGCCATCTTTCTTCTTGACAAACAACACTGGAGCACCCCAAGGAGAAACACTAGGCCTAATGAAGCCTTTATCCAACAAATCCTACAACTGCTCCTTCAATTTATTCAACTCTGGTGGGGCCATACGATACGGCGGAGTGGAAATAGGTTGAGTGCCCTCCGCTACCTCAATACAAAAGTCAATATCCCTGTCGGGTGGCATACCCGGCAGGTCAGCAGGGAATACCTCTGGAAACTCACGAACTACGGGCACAGACTCCAGGGAAGGAACTTCGGCACTAGAATCACGAACATAGGCCAGATAGGTCAAACAACCCTTCTCGACCATGCGCCGAGCCTTCATATAAGAAATAACTCTACCAGAAGAATCACTAGGAGTCCCCCTCCACTCCAAACGAGGTACCCCTGGCAAGGCCAAGGTCACTGTCTTGGCATGACAGTCCAGAATATCATAATAGGGGGATAACCAATCCATCCCCAATATAACATCAAAGTCAACCATATCAAGAAGCAATCAATTTGAGTCTCCAAACCACTAATAACTACTAAGTAAGCACGGTAGACTCGATCTACCACTATAGAATCACCCACCGGTGTAGACACATGCACAGTAGTACTCAAGGAATCACGGGGCATGCTCAAATAAGGGGCAAAATATGAAGACACATAGGAGAATCACCCACCGGTAGTGCCCATTGTTATTCCGGGTCTTCAGGAGACCTTGGCTCAGATCTTGACAGTATGTACTAGCCTTGATCAGGCAGTTGCCGTGTCTACTACTGTCGCTACATCTCAGGCCGGGAGAGGCACTCAGACTCCAGTTGCCCGGACACCTGAGTAGGTTGTACAGGGCCTTCAGACACCGGGGCCAGTTCCAGCCAAGCCGGTTACTCTAGTTCAGGGCTTCGTGGTTCCAACTATGCTAGAGGATGAGCATCGTATGTTGGAGAGGTTTAGTAGAGTTCAGCCCTCTACATTAAGCGGGGCCGAGGGCGAGGATACCCAGGGTTTTCTGGATAAGTGTCAGAGGATACTTCATACTGCGGGGATTCTGGAGACCAGTGGGGTCTCATTTGCTACTTTTCAGTTTTCTGGGGGTGCTTTCACTGGTGGGAGTCTTATGAGAGGCGTAGGTCTATTGGAGCAGCACCCCTCACCTGGCAGTAGTTCTCCACTCTCTTCTTAGAGAAGTATGTTCCCCAGTCTCACCGTGAGGAGCAACATATGCAGTTTGAGCAACTGCGGAAGGGAGAGCTATCAGTGACACAGTATGAGATGCGATTTTCTGACTTGGCTCCTCATGCTATAGAGTTAGTCCTTACTGATAGAGAGAGGATCAGGAGGTTCGTGGATGGCCTCACTTACCAGCTCCGTATTTTGATGACTAGGGAGAGAGTATCAGGTGATACCTTCGAGCAGGTTGTTGATATTTCTCGGGATATTGAGTCAGTTCGCCGTCAGGAGCGAGAGGAGAGGGAGGCCAAGAGGCCTCGGAGATCTGGCAGTTTTAGTGGTACTCTTTCCAGAGGATAATTTCAGCAGAGCAGAGGCCGCCCATATAGGCCTCCACAGCTAGCTCACCCAGCTTATGGTGGTGCATCATCGGGGTAGGGTCCTCGCAGCTCTCATCCAGGCCGTTCTTCATTCAGTGCCCTTCCAGCTCCGAGTTCATCCCGGGAACCATCTATTCAGGGTTCCTCCGTGCATGGTACTTGTGGTGGTTATTCTGGTTCCAGGGGTTCCCTTTAGTCCCCGTCTCCTGCACCAGGGAGTTTTTATGAGTGCGGAGAGTTTGGGCCTATGAGGAGGCAGTGTCCTTATCTTCTTGGAGGTCTATCTCAGCTGAGGATCCAGCCTTCGACTTCAGCTACAGTCACTTCACCACCCACCCAGGCATCTAAGGATGGGGGTCAGCAGCCAGGGGCTGCCCTAGAGGGGTAGGTCGAGCAGTTGGAGGTCAGGCTCGTATCTATGCACTTCCAGCCACCCAGATGCTATGACCTTCGATGCACTTATCACAGGTATTATATCAGTCTATCACCGAGATGCTTTAGCCCTATTTGACCCTGGCTCTACATATTCATATGTCTCGTCTTATTTTGCACATTTCCTGGATATGCCCCGTAAGTCTTTAGTTACATCTGTTCATGTGTCGACTCCCGTGGGTGATACTATTGTTGTAGACCATGTGTATCGGTCGTGTGTGATATCTATTGGGGGTCTGGATACCCGAGTGAACCTATTGTTACTCAGCATAGTTGAGTTTGATGTGATATTGGGCATGGATTGTATATCTCTGTGTCGTGCTATTCTTGATTGTCACGCTAAGACCGTGACCTTGGCTATGCTTGGAGTTCCGAGGATTGAGTGGAGAGGTTATATTGAGTATGGGCCTAGTAGGTTGATCTCTTATCTGAAGGCTCAGCGTATGGTTGAGAAAGGATGTTTATCGCATCTGGCTTTTGTGAGGGATGTTAGTGGTGAGGCTCCTGCTGTTGATTCTGTTCCTGTGGTCCGTGATTTTCTAGACGTGTTCCCTGCAGACCTGCCAAGCATGCCACCTGACAGGGATATTGATTTTGGTATTGATCTGGTGCCAGGCACTCAGCATATTTCTACTCCACCTTATCGTATGGCACCAACGAAGTTGAAGGAATTGAAACAACAACTTCAGGAACTCCTAGCTAAGGGGTTCATTCGGCCTAGTGTGTCACCTTGGGGTGCCCCGGTGTTGTTTGTGAAGAAGAAGGATTGTTCTATGCGCATGTTTATTAACCATCGACAGCTGAACAAGGTTATGATGAAGAACCGGTATCTTCTGCCTCGTATTGATGATCTGTTTGACCAGCTTCAGGGAGCTAGAGTGTTCTCTAATATTGACTTGAGATCCGGGTATCATCAGTTGAAGATTCGGGACTCTGACATCCCAAAGATTGCTTTTAGGACCAGATATGGTCATTATGAGTTTCTTGTTATGTCATTTGGGTTGACGAATGCCCCAACAACCTTTATGCACTTGATGCACAGTATGTTCCGGCCTTATCTTGATTCCTTCGTCATCGTGTTTACTGACTACATCTTGGTGTATTCCCGGTCTCGGGAGGATCATGAGTAGTATTTGAGAGTTGTGCTTCAGACTCTGAAGGAGAAGAAGTTGTATGCAAAGTTTTGGAAGTGTGAATTCTGGCTTGATTCAGTTGCATTTTTGGGCCATGTGGTGTCTTGTGATGGGATCAAGGTAGATCCGAAGAAGGTGGAGGCGGTGTAGAGTTGCCCTAGACCGTCGTCAGTTACCGAGATTCGCAGCTTCCTTGGTTTGGCAGGGTACTATCGCCGTTTCGTAGAGGGATTTTCATCTATTGCAGCACCTATGACCATATTACCCAGAAGGGTGCTCAGTTCAGGTGGACTGAGGAGTGTGAGGAGAGATTTCAGAATCTCAAGTCAGCTTTGACCACAGCTCTGGTGTTGGTTTTGCCTATGGGTTCAGGATCTTATACAGTTTACTGTGATGCTTCTAGAGTTGGCTTGGGAGCGGTATTGATGCAGGACGGTAGGGTGATTGCCTACGTGTCTAGATAGTTGAAGGTGCACGAGACGAATTATTCAGTGCACGATCTTGATTAAGCTGCCATTGTTCATGCCTGAAGACCTGGCACCATTATTTCTATGGATTGCATTGTGAGAATTTCACTGATCATCGTAGTTTGCAGTATCTGCTGAAGCAGAAGTACTTGAATTTGCATCAGATGAGATGGCTGGAGCTTCTCAAGGATTATGACCTCATTATTCTATATCATGCGGGGAAGGACAATGTAGTGGCCGATGCCATGAGCCGCAGAGCAGAGAGTTTGGGGAGTCTAGCCTACCTTCCAGCAACAGAGCGACCTTTAGCATTTGATGTTCAGGCCTTAGCAGGTCAGTTGGTGAGATTTGATTTTTCAGAGCCCCGCGAGTATTAGCTTGTGTAGCTTCCAGGTCTTCTCTTTATGATCATATTAGAGCACACCAGTATGATGACCAACACTTGCTAGTTTATCAGGAAAGGGTCCGTCGAGGTAATGTTAGGGATGTGACTATTGGTGATGACGGGGTCATGAGGATGCATGACCGTATTTGCGTGCCTTGTGTGGATGGGATTTGAGAGTTGATTTTAGCAGAGGCTCATAGCTCGCGGTATTCCATTCATCCGGGTGCCGCGAAGATGTACTAGGATTTGAGACAACATTATTGGTGGAGGCGAATAAAGAAGCATATCAGTGAGTTTGTAGCTCGGTGTCTCAACTACCAGCAGGTCAAGTATGAGCACCAAAGGCCATGTGGATTGCTTCAGAGGTTAGATATTCCGGAGTGGAAATGGGAACGGCAACATGGACTTTGTGTTGGGATCCCACAGACTTCGAGGAGATTTGATGCTATATGGGTCATTGTGGATCGGCTGACCAAGTCCGCGCACTTCATTCTTGTTGGTACTACTTATTCTTCAGAGCGGTTAGCTGAGATTTATATCAGGGAGTTTGTCAGATTGCATGGGGTTCTGGTTTCTATCATTTCTGACAGAGGTACTCAGTTTACATCCCAGTTTTGGAGAACCGTGCAGAGAGAGTTTGGTAATCGGGTTGAGTTGAGCACATTGTTTCATCCTCAGACCAACGGGCAGTCAGAGCGTACTATTCAGATTTTGGAGGACATGTTGCGTGCATGTGTCATTGATTTTGGGCGTTCATGGGACCAGTTTCTGCCACTCATGGGGTTTGCTTATAATAATAGTTATCAGTCTAGTATCCAGATGGCTCCGTATGAGGCGTTATATGGTAGGAGGTGCAGATCTCCGGTGGGTTAGTTTGAGCCGGGCGAGGCCAGGCTATTGGGCACAGGCTTGGTTCAGGATGTGTTGGGTAAGGTGAAGTTGATTCAGGAGCTACTTCGCACGGTGCAGTCTAGGCAGAAGAGTTATGCGGACCGGAAGGTCCGGGATGTGTTTTTCATGGATGGAGATAAGGTACTACTGAAAGTCACACCCATGAAGGGTGTTATGAGGTTCGGAAAGAGGGGAAAGTTGAGTCCCCGATTCATTGGGCCTTTTGAGGTGCTTCAGAAGATTGGGGAGGTGTCTTATAGACTTGTTTTGCCACCCAGCCTATCGAGTGTTCATCCGGTATTTCATGTTTCGATGCTCCGGAAGTATATCGGTGACCCATCTCATGTTTTAGACTTCAGCACAGTGCAACTTGAGGGTGATATGTCATATGAGGTAGAGCCCGTGGCTATTTTGGGTCGTCGGGTCAGAAAGTTGAGGTCGAAGGATATAGCTTCAATGAAGGTGCGGTGGAGATGGCAGCCAGAGGAGGAGGCCACTTGGGAGACCGAGCGGGAGATGCGGATCATATATCCTCACTTGTTTGAGACTCTAGGTATGTTTCTAGACCCGTTCGAGGACGAACGTTTTTTAAGAGGGGGAGAATGTAACGACCCGATTGGTCGTTCCATAGAATTTCCACAGCTATTTCTGTTTCCGCCTTGTTATGCATTGTTTAGTTGTTTATGATGTGTTGGAGTTCGGTTGTTCGGGTTCGGAGTGGTTGTAGTGAGGATTGAGACACTTAGTCTCTTAAAGTAGCCTTATAGTTGGAAAAGTCAACTGGGTATTGACTTCTTGGTAAACGACCTCGGAATGCGGATTTTATGGCTCAGATAGCTTCGTTAAGTGATTTGGGACTTAGGAGTGTGTTCGGAATGTGGAAAATAGGATATAGGGGTCGAAATGGAATTCCGGAAGTTGGAGCAAGTTCGTATTGTCATTTTGGATATGTGTGCAAAATTTCAGGTCAATCAGATGTGTTTTGGTTGGTTTCGGCATCCTTGGTGAAATTTAGAAATTTCAAAGTTCATAGGCTTGAATTTGATGTGATTTTGGTGTTTTTGTGTTTTTTTTTTTGTATTTCGAGGGCTCCACTAAGTTATAATGAGGTTATGGGACTTGTGTGTTGTTTTGGTTGGGGTCTCGAGGGGCTCGAGTTGATTTCGGATAGGCGTCAAAAAGTTTGGAGTTGATGAAATGCAGTTGCAGCTGCTGGTGTGAGTGCTTCTGGTGTTTCCCCACCTACGAAAAGAGAGCCGCAGGTGCGAATTCGCAGGCACGGGAAGGGAATTGCAGATTCGGAAGCTTCGCTAGCTTAGGAATTTCCACAGGTGCGAGGTATTTTCCGCACCTGCGAAGCCGCAGATACGGAAGGATGAGCGCAGGTGCGGAGGCTGAGATTTTGAGGGTTCTCCACAGGTGCGCAGCTGGGACCGTTGTTGCAGGTCCGTAGGTGCGCGTAAGTGGCCACAGGTGCGGAACCACTGTGCAGGAAAGTATATAAGCATGCCTTCGTGAATTTGAGCAATTTTCTTCAAGATTTCATCCGGGTTTGAAGCTTTTGAAGGGTTTTGAAGAGGGAAATCGATAGTTCTTCATTGAGCTAAGGTTTTTGGACTTAAAACTCATTTATATATGATTAAAGGTCTGATTAGTTGTAAAAAATTGGGGAAAATCTGTGCAAAAATGGGTAATTAGGGCTTGTGATTAGGAGACCTTAAAATGGGAATTTGAGGGGCCATTTGGACTCCGATTCCAGTGTTCTTGGTATGTACAGACTCGTGGGAAGATGAGGATCTTTATGGTGTAAATTTTATCGAGTTCCGAGACGTGGGCCCGGTGGTCGGGTTTGACCAATTTCGGGATTTGCTGGGTAATTTTGATAAATTTCGAATGGGTTTCGTTCCTTGGCATATAATAATCATATAAATCTTATTTTTGGTAGATTTGGAGCACTCAGAGGCCGAATCTATAGGCAAAGGCACTGCGGACTAGTATTTTTGGCCGGTTTTGAGGTAAGTAATGATTGTAACTCTAGACCTGAGGGTATATTTATATTGTTTTGATAAATGAGGTGACGCACATGCTAGGTGACGAGCGTGTGGGCGTGCACCGATAGGGATTGTGACTTGGTCCATCCCGTAGCGACTATTACGCCGTATAATTGATTCGAAATCATGAAATAACCTGTATTTTAGAGACTTTTACTATTTATGGGCTGTAAGCCATGTTTGGGGCCTTGTGTCGATCTGTTTAGACCCTTAGGGGTATTTTTACACTATTCTCACACTATGTTAGTAAATAAATTGTAAACTCAGTCATGCTTACTACTTGTTGCTATTTTCACTGTTATTACACTGTTTAGAGTACTGTGAGGTATTTTGTGCTGAGTCCCGTGATGTTGAGATGACTTGCCCGAGTGGCTGTAGAGAATAACTGAGTGAGGCCGAGAGCCGAGATTGTGTGGATAGTTATGGATCAGGCTGCACGTCGTAGTAGATATTATATGGATCGGGCTGCGTGCCGTAGCATATGTATATTGGATCGGGCTGCACGCCACAGCAGCATAGTGCTTTGTAGGAGCCCCTCCGGAGTCTGTACACCCTCAGTGAGCACAATCGACCATATATATTGGATCAGGCTGCAAGCCGCATCATATGTTATTTGGATCGGGCTGCACGCCGCATCATATGTTATTTGGATCGGGCTGCACGCCGCATCATATGTTATATGGATCAGGTTGCACGCCGCAACGTATTTTAGGTGGATCGGGCTGCACGTCGCAACAGTTTAGTGGATATCTAGTACTTGTTGAGTGAGAGTGCTTAGTGCGAGCATGGAATACTGATAATGGAATCCCGAGTGATTGAGAGACTTTGTTATGAGTAATACTATGCCTGAGAGGCTGTTACATTATGATATTTACTATTTTTCTCACTCTTCTTTATACTGAGCTGTTCTAATAAAAATCGAATTACTGTTTTATGAAATCCTGATTTATAAATGCTCGTCACTGCACTCAAGTTTTTAGTTACCTTGGTTACTTACTGAGTTGGCGTACTCACGTTACTCCATGCACCTCTATGTGCAGATCCAGGTACCGGACCAGCCCATTAGTTGATTTTCCGTGTGCTTCGGAGTTGATCAGGGATCGAGGTAGCTGTTCAGCGTCCATAGCTGACCTTCCTTCCCTTCCTATTCCTAGACTTTTGATGTTTTTTGACCTGTATTAGTGGCAAAGATACATTTTTATACTTTGTATTTTCTATATTAGATGCTCATGACAGCTGACTCCAGAGGTCTGGGTCGGTATTAGATTTTGATTGTGTTGGGTCATTGTTATTGCTGAAGTTGTCTTAAAAAGCAAATTTTGTTTAAAAATTGAGACTATATTTTTTTTATAAAACATAAAGTGTTGGTTTTATTGTGTTAGAGGGCTAGCCCAGTATCACGATAGGCGCCATCACGGACCTTATTGATTTGGGGTTGTGACATTACATTGTTAATCGCCCCACAAATGCACAATTAACAAAATATCCACATAATTAAGAATTATCTCGAATTACTTAAAATGTTACTCACTTTTAACACACCCTATACACTTTACTATCATGGTCATGTGGTACCTTGTAGGGTACTAGTCCATAAATACCAGGTATTATAGCTCGGACCGTATTTATCCCAAATTGTCAAAATTCGACGAAACTCATTTTTTGTATTCGCTTTCTCTCTCACCTTCACGAATTTTCTTATCACTTGTATGAAATAGCATAATACTTATAATCTCCAAATAATTTTGTCCTTGAACTGATGTCAG
The DNA here is from genome assembly GCA_005239495.1 of Nicotiana undulata. Classification (NCBI taxonomy): domain Eukaryota; kingdom Viridiplantae; phylum Streptophyta; class Magnoliopsida; order Solanales; family Solanaceae; genus Nicotiana; species Nicotiana undulata. The sequence goes on along the minus strand of MDKH01120337.1, from coordinate 57,686 downwards.
TTATATTATGGAAAATTCAACGTACAATACTACATGGTAAAACATCGTCGTAATATAATATTGCGGACCATAACATCGACGTTATACTGCAGGGCATAATACTGCACCGTACTTCCTTAGAATTGCAAATCCTGTTACTATTACGTCGTATAACTTCGCATGAATTCCTTTGCTGAAGATCGTTACTTGGTATATGTAAAACATCTCCATTTTTGTGAAACTGATCACAATCTTTTATGGCTTTTCTTGTTGAAGCTCATCCATCACTTAGAAGATATAAGTATCTACATTTATTTTATTTAGAGAAGTCTTTAAGTCTTGGTGGTGTGGCCCCACCTTGATAAGGATGACTTGGCCAAAGAATGTCCATATTATGCCACCTTTGAACATAATTAAGAGTCACATTTACCTTGCTCTTGGCTGTCACGTTGAGCCTCCCTAAGACTTATCCAAATATTCACTTCCTTTCATTAATCAACTCATTAATCCGATAATTAATCAATTATCCTCATAATTAAGAATTATCTCAAATTACTTATAATACTACTCAGTTTTAACACACTTTATACATCTTGTTATCATGGTCATGTGGTACGTTGTATGGCACAAGTCCATAAATACAATGTATTATATCTTGGACCGTATTTTATCTCAAATATCAAACTTAGACGAAACTCATTTTCTTCAATTCGCTTACCCTCCCACCTTCGCCAATTTACTTGTCACTTGTTTGAATTAACATTATACATATAATCTAAAAAATAATCTCATTCCTGAGCTTACATCGATTTACTTATGACGAAACTTTAACGTACGAATATGTGGGATGTAATCTCATTTCCGAGCTTTCATCAATTTACTTATGGCGTACTTTCATGTACGAAAACATGAGGTGTAACAAATATATCTTGCAGTGACCTTGCTCCCCGCACTCATAACGATTTTGCTTCCTCGCTCTAGACTTTGATCTAGCAGTTGAAGTTTTTCAAAAGAAGTCCTTTTGTTGCGTTCTTCCTCTACTCATAAAACCCTGGCACTTAATTCTACTGTCTAGAAAGCTCTTTTTCAACTCTTTAAATTTTAGTTCATTACTAACATCTTCCAGTGAAATGTTGTCTTTCCCATATAGCAGCGTATCAACTAAAGATCATAAGACGGCAATGAACATAACACAATCAAGGCCTGATCCTCACTCTCAACTTTGCTATCCACATTATTCAAGTCCATTATAATTGAATTAACATCAAGGTGAGTTTTAACAGGTGTACCTTCGTTCATACGGATATTGTATAGCCTCTTTTTAAGGTAGAGGCGGTTTGTTAGCAATTTGTTAGAATACAGGTCTTCTAGGTTCTTCCATGCCGTTTCAGCAGAAGTTTCTTCAACATTTTTCGGAAGAATGCTATCTCTGACGCTCTCATGAAGATCGCACTCAAAACTCTTTCCTTCAAATCTGCCTTCTTTGTCTCTATCATCTCTTCAGGAAAATCCTCATCAATAGCCTTCCATAACCCTTGTAATATCAGGAACGATTTCATCGTAATCATCCATAGACTAAAACTAGACCCCCCCCTCCCCCGGGTCAAATTTCTCTACTTCGTACTTTATTGAAGATGATGAAGACATCTTACCCTAGATTATATATAGAAACCCGAACCTTACTCTGATACTAATTGTTGCGGCATATCGTGGGTTAACTATCACACAATCACACACAAACAAAGAGAGAAGAAAAATCAACATAAGTATTTAATGAGGTTCGGCTAAGCCTAATCCTTGGGGCAAAAGTAGAGAAAGTTTTCCGTTATGAATGAGAAGAAAAGCACAATACAATCTCTAAAATTCCGAACTACAATCCCTATATATAGATCCCAAATAGTCTCAAACCTATAAGAGAAAGGTTTCCCGATTTGACAAGACAATAGCTTTTCAGTTCCCAAATCTATTAGGACAATGGGTTTTCCTAAACCTATAGGGATTTTGGGTTTCCTAAAAATACAAGGAAATAATTCAAGCCACAAAATAACAGAACAGTTAGAAAAGTAAAAGTTCAGTCGTAACAAGTTACATCCTTAAAATCATTTAAATTAGAGAAACTATTCATATTTACATTAATTACCAGTATGAGAATTGAAGAGAACTATATTAGACTAGGAACTTGCCAGGTGCTTAGAACGGCTATAGCCTAGAGGTTCCCTCAACTTAGAACTTTCTCCAAAGTGCCAAATTTGTTTGTTTGGTAAAGAAAACAACACTTGTTTCTGAAAATCTATTTGATTATAGATAGCACTAACCTCAAACCTACGAATTCTACATGTTCTAATATTATGACGAATTGTGTGACTATCTCATCTAATAACTTAACCCCAAAATCAACCATATAACACATATTCCAGGGATTTAGACCCTCAGTACCAAGTTTAGAAGTGCTTACTTCAAAGTGTGCAACACAATGCTCCAACAAATCCTTGCCTCACGAATCGGTCTCCGAACGACTCGAATCTAGTCATGAACAACTTAATATAATCAATACAAACTATAGGAATCAATCTCATATGATAAAACTAAATTCTTTAACAAAATTCAAAAGGTCAACCCTGGGCTTACGCCTCGGAACCCGACAAAATTCACATAATCCGAACACCCATTCAATTAATCCCCAAATCTTACTCTCTAGTCCCTAGTCCAAACTCTGTCAAATTTAACCTTAAAAACACATAATCTAGTTGTAGAAATTAATGGGTATTCAATTATATTGGAAAAAAGTGATCAAAAGTTGCTTAGCTCTTGAATTGTAGTGAAATTCCTCACAAAAAACGCCCCAAGCCGAGCTCCACAAGTCAAAAATATAAAATAAGACGGTAACCCACGATTTGGGATATTAAATAGTCTGTGCAGTTCCTCTTCTTCGTGAACGCGGAAATTGCCTCGCTTTCGTGAAGCACAAATATACTCAGGTGCAATATCCTCTTACGCGAACGCGATATGCCAGTCGCGAACGCGATGAACAATTTCCTTGAAGCTTCGTGATCGGTTTGCACCCCTCGCAATCGCGATGAACAAACACCTGCCACCAAGAGCTAGACCTCCCTTCTTCGCGAACGTGACCTTCTACACGCGTTCGCGAGCACCACTCCAAGAATCTTCGCGGACGCGTGCCAATTCTCGAAAATGCGAAGAATTTTTTTAACCAGTCGCCTAAATACTCTCCGCGATCACGTTCCCGTGCGAACGCGTTTAAGGAAACCAAATAAAGCAACTACAATAGTCCAACAAGTCCAAAATGAGTCGAACATGATCTGAATCACACCCGAGGCCCCCGGGACCCCATCCAAACACACCAACAGGTCCTAAACATGACACGAACTTAGACGAAGCCTCAAATTAAATCAAACGACACCGAAAACACGAATCGCACCCAAATTCAAGCCTAATGAACTATTGAACTTCCAATTTATAAAACCAGTGTCGAAATACACCAAACCAACTCTGATTGACCTCAAATTTTGCATACAAGTCATAAATGACACAACATATCTATTCCAACTTCCACGATCAATATCCGAGCCTGGTATTGACAAAGTCAACTCTTGGTCAAACTTCTCAACTTTCCAAACCTTCGACTTTCCAATATTCGCCAATTCTTGCTAAAATGACCTATGGAATTCCAAATCAATATCCAGACATACTCCTAAGTTTAACATCACCAAACGAAACTATCAGAACAATCAAAACTTTATTCCAGAGTCTTTTACTCATAAGTCAACATATGGTCAACTCTTTCAATTAAACTTCCAACCATGGCACTAGGTGTCCCAATTCATTCTAAAAAATCCTCGGAACAAAACCAACCCTCCCGGCAAGTCACGTATCCATAAATGAACGCAGAATGAGCAATCAATGGGGGTAACAGGGCTACAATACTCAAAACGACCGACCGGGTTATTACATTCTCTCCCTCATAAACAAATGTTCGTCCTCGAACGGGTCTAGAATTATACCTAGAGTCCCAAATAGGTGTGTATACCTGCTCTGCATCTCCCGCTCAATCTCCCAAATAATCTCCTTGACTGGATGACCTCTCCACTAAACGTTTACTAAAGTTATATTCTTTGATCTCAACTTTCAAACACGCTGATCCAAAATGGCCACCAACTCCACATCATAAACCAAATCTCAATCAAATTTAATTGTGCTGAAGTCCAAAACATGAGACAGATAACTGTAGTACTTCTGAAGCATGGAACATGAAACACTGGGTGAACGCTCGACATACTAGGTAGCGATGCAATCTTGTAAGCCACCTCTCCAATCCTTTCAAACACCTCAAAAGGCCCAATATACTGAGGGCTCAACTTGCCCTGCTTCCCGAACCTCATCATACCCTTCATGGGTGATACGATAACCAATACTTTCTTTGATGAAATATATGCAACATCAGGAACCTTTTGATCGGCATAACTTTTCTGCCCAGACTGTGTCGTGCGAAGCCGTTCTTCAATCACCTTGACCTTTTCCAAGGCATCCTGAACCGAATCAGTAGCCAACTGGCTAGCCTAACTCGGATCAAACCAACCAACTAGAGAGCGACAACACCTCTCATACAAGGCCCCATAAGGAGCCATCTGAATACTCGATTAGTAGTTGTTTTAGGAAAACTCTGCAAGCAGTAGAAACTGATCCGAAGAACCCTCAATATCCATAACACAAGCGCTTAGCGTATCCTCCAATATCTGAATGGTGCGCTCGGAGTGTCCATCTGTCTAGGGTGGAATGCAATGCTAAACTCAACACGTGTGACGAACTCTCGATGCACTGCTCTCCAAAATGGCGTTGTCAACTCCCGTGCCCCGATAAGAAGTAACGGACACTAGCACACCATGAAGGCGAACAATCTCGCAGATATAGATCTCAGCCAACTACTCTATAGAATAGGTAGTCACCACCGGAACGAAATATGCGGACATAGTCAACCGCTCCACAATCACCCAAATAGCATCGAATTTCTTAAAGGACCTTGGGAGCCAACAACGAAGTCCATGGTACTACACTCCCTTCTCCACTCAGGGATCTCAAGCCTCTGAAGCAAACTGCCCGGCCTCTGATGCTCGTACTTCACCAACTGACAGTTCAAGCACCAAGCCAAATACTCCATTATATCTTTCTACATTCTTCTCAACTAATATTGCAACCTCATATACTGAAACATCTTTGCGGCACCCGGATGAATGGAATACCGTGAACCGTGGGCCTCCAAAAGAATCAACTTACATAACCCATCCACATTGGGCACACATCCCACCCTGCATCCGCAACACCCCATCATCTCCAATAGAAACCTCCTTGGAAACACCTGTTGTACCGAGTCCTTAAGGAAAAGCAAATGGGGGTCATCATGCTAACGCTCTCTGATGCCCTCAAATAAGGAAGATCGAGAACCCACGCAAGCTATAACCTGACTAGGCTCCGAAACATCTAAAATCACAAAGTGATTGGCCAAGGCCTAAACTTCCAATGCAATAGGTCTCTCGCTAACATGAATATATGAAAGGCTAACCATACTCATCACCTTCCTACGTAAGGCATCGTCCAGCATATTGCCTTTTCGGGGATGATATAAAATGGTAATATCATATTTTAACATCTACAACCATCTCTGCTGCCTCAAATTTAGATCCTTTTGCTTCAACGAATGTTGTAGACTTCAATGATCTGTAAATAACTCACAAGACACGCCATAGAGGTAATGTCGCCAAATCTTCAATGCATGAACAATGGCTGCCAACTTTAAATCATGAATAGAGTAGTTCTTCTCATGGGGCTTCAACTGGTGTGAAGCATAAGCAATCACCTTACATTGTATATCAACCCAATGCTGGAGGTAAAACTAGAACTGGAGTTGTGGTCAAAGAAGCCTTGAGCTTCCGAAAGCTCTCCTAATACTCATCAAACCACCTGAAAGGGGAACCCTTCTCGGTCAATCTAGTCAAAGGTGCAACAACGAACGAAAAACACTCCACAAAAGGGAAATAATATTCGGCCAAGCCAAGAAAACTCTAAATCTCAGTAGCTAAAGACGATTTGGGACAACTCTAAACTGCCTCAATCTTCTTGTGATCTACCTTTATACCCTCAGTGGACAACCCCTGCCCAAGAACACCGCATAATCGAGCCAGAACTTGCACTTGGAGAATTTAGCATAAAGCTTATTCTCCCTCAACGTCTGTAGAACAATCCTCATATGTTGTGAATGCTACTCCTGGCTACGTGAGTACACCAGGATATCATCAATAAATACTATGACAAACGAATCAATATATGGCTAGAATACATTGTTCATCAAATGCATGAATGTTGTTGGGGCATTAGTCATCCCAAAAGGAATCACAAGGAACTCGTAGTGGCCATAGCGAGTCTTGAATGCCGTCTTCAAAATATCAGAGTCCCGAATGTTCAACTTGTGATACCAAGACCTCAAATCAATTTTAGAGAACACTCTAGCTCCCTGAACCGGGTCAAATAAGTCATCTATGCATGACAGCTGATACTTGTTCTTAATTGTAACTTTATTCAACTGCCTATAATCAATGCACATTTGCACAGTACCATCCTTCTTCTTTACAAACATAACCGCTGCACCCCAAGGCGAAACACAAGGCTTAATGAACACCTTATCAAGGAGCTCCCGAAGCTGCTCTCTCAATTCCTTCAAGTGGTGCCATATGCTACGGAGGAATATAAATGGGATGAGTGCCCGACACCAAGTCAATATAAAAATAAATGTTCCTATCGGATGGCATGCCCGGCAAGTCTGTAGAAAACATATTCGAAGAGTCTCTCACTACCTGAACGGACTCAATAGTAGGAGTATCAACACCAACATCTTCACAAAGGCCAAATATGTCAAAACATCCCTTTCCCAACCATCTGTTGGGCCTTCAAATAGCAGATCATTCTACTGGGAACATAGTATAGAGAACCTCTCCACTTAATCCTTGGAAATCCTGGCCTCACCAACATCACGGTCTTAGTGTGACAATCCAGAATAGCATGACATGGTGACAACCAATCCATGCCTATATTCACATATAAATCAACCATTCTAAGTAGCAAGAGATCAACTCCCGTCTCCGATCCCCCAATGGTCACCACACACGATCGATCACGGTCCATAACTAGAATCACCCACTGTCGTAGGTATATGAATAGGCATAATAAAAAATCATAGGGAATATCCAAATAACAAGCAAAATATGATGATACATATGGATAAGTGGAACCGGGGTCAAATAATATGGATGTATCCCTGTCGCACACTGAAACATGTGATCACTGTCGCGCCCCCTTCTTTTTTTTTCTCCATGCGGATAGTCATGGTTTTTGACATTATAGGGACAACTCATTTCCTTTTGGGAAAGGGGTATAAGGAGTTGAAGATTCGCCACCTAACGAATTAAGGTGCGTTAGGGCACCTATTACAAGTAACTCATAGAACCAGTTTGTATTACTAGAGATTGGGTAAGGGCTTGAAATTACTTCAAGGGAAAGGTGTTAGGCACCCCTCGAAGTCCACAACGGTGGGTCTCGGCCAAACTTACTTTGTGAATTAGTCAATTAGCAAATATGCAGTCTAAGCACACATATGTAAAAGAGTAAAAAGACCTTTGACAGTTAAGCAGTCTAAGCACACATATGTAAAAGGAATAAGGGAAGTCCTATGTTTGTTATTGTAAAGACCCGTAAAATCCTTAACCAAAATGACGCTTGATTATATCCCTATATCGTTATATCTATAGAAAAGTACCTTGCAGACTTAGAGGAAAATTTTCGTGAAGGGATGCAGATCTGCGGTCCACTATGCGATCGCATATCAGGTATGCAGACCGCATAATGGCCGCATAGCTGGACAGTCTGCTGTCCATTTTGAGAGAAACTGTGCGGCCCAAAATACGATCGCATTTCGTGTATGCGGGCCGCATAGTTCGTCGCATATTTACACTCGAGTTTTGCGGAGGGAGTTATGCGGTGCACTATGTGACCGCATAGTTGCAACATACCTGGGCAGTTTCCTTTTCTTTTTTGCCAAGTTGAAGACCAGTTATATGGCAGGTTAGCGGACCGCATAACCAAAATGTGATCGCATTTCGGACCGCAAGCCTACGTCGGCGCACCCATTTTCCTAATTTATAAACCCGACCCCAGACTTATATAACCCACATCCCCCATCCTTGTAGACATTTTCTGATAATTTAGAGTGAGAAGAGAGTGGGTTCTAGAGATAGAAGGTCCCAACTCCATCCAATTGATCCTCCATCACCACTCAAGCTTGGAGTTAATCAAGACGGACACCAATTTCTTCCCTCTAAGCTTCTACCCACCAACCTTAATTTCCATATTTTAGTTAAAATGGACCATGGATAGGTTAGTTCATGGGAATGGGGATGGAAACTGTACTTGCATGTAATCAAGTAATCCTAAACTAGTAAATAAAAATAGGTTAGAGTAATCTTTCACTAAAAACGGGACCATGCAATCTTAATTAGCACCTAGTGTTTGATACAATGCTCAAGTAAGCTCAAGCCTTGATTATTATTCCTAATTACAGGTTCAATTGTGCTACATTGTGAATTAGATTGAAAGTCCTAAAAAGGGTCCGGTGGATTGTGGTAGAAATTAAGGAAAAACCCCAAATTGAGGTATGTATGGCTAACTCTAGTCTTCATAGAATAAAACCATTTGTGCTAAAATATATGGTATGAATTCCTTTGTTTGATTCTCTAAAGAGTAAATGGGTTCTATGTGTTAAGTGGAGAAATTCTTGCTTTCATGCTATTCTATGTTACTACCATGCCGTTATGCTATTTGAAAGTATGAATTGTGATCAACATGTTCTTTCTCTTGCTATGTGTACGACTCCTCTTATGTAGTGGTTTCAGTTAATGTGAAACATGAGTTTATGATATGGTTGAAGAGAGGAATGAAACATAAAAGGGTTAAATATGTCCAAGTGCCAAGAACTGTGCAATAAATAATGAGAAGAGATGTGAACTAAAGGATTAAATTGATGTGGTATGTCCCATAGTGATGATAGCTTAGACGATCAGGCTGAGATCGGACTCCATGCTGTACACATGGTGGAAATCGCATCGAAATTATGATATTGGTAATGTCTCACTTGAGATGGCTTAGCCGGTCGGGCCGAGACCGGACTCTGTGTGAGAACGTCACGGTGGTGATTATGAATCTATGATGCCGTAATGTCTCACTTGGGATGGATAAGCCGGTCGGGCCGAGACCAGACTCCGTGTGAGAACGACAGAGTGGTCTATTAAAATTGTGGCACTTGTCTTTAAAGAACTACTATCCAAAAGATGGCAAAACAGGATAAGAAAATATGGTGACTCTTGTTTGTGTTTCCCCTATTTCTGTGAATTGTTATTTTGTGTCTCTAACTGTATTACTACATGTTCGATGTTTATTCTATCTAGAGTAGAGTTAGTTCATACATACTAGTACTATTCAATGATACTAACGTCCCTTTTTCCGGGGGCGCTACATCGTCTTATGGATGTAGGTGGCTCTGTAGCTGGTAGCGCCGAGTGTCGATACTGGTGCCCTCTCCTCCTCCTTACAGTAGTTTTGGTGAGCCCCATTTCCTCCTGGGGCCGTGTGTAAACATATGTTTCTCTCTTTTGTATATGTTGTTCTTGGTATAGTCGGGGCCTTGTCGCCGGCAGAACTATGTTTCATTTCATTTACTTTAGAGGCTCCGTAGACACTTATTTGGGTCGTGTATGTTTGGGGTAGTTTTTGGGTTAACACGTAACTGTAATACCATCTCTTAAAAATTTTAATTAGCATGTATGTTTTTGGGAGACCCAAATGTTGGTATCGATACATAAGAAAGAATGGGTTAATATCATGAATATATGCTTTTGATTTGTCTCTTGCTAACTCAGTAAACAATGGTGTGCCATAATCTCGAGAAGTAAATGAGTCGGGTAGGAAAGGCTTATCAGGCTTGCTGGACTGGTTTCACTCGGTCAAGCGTCGGTCGCATCCCCAGGGTTGGGGCGTGACAAACTTGGTATCAGAGCCTAAGGTTTTTAAAGTGTCCTAGGGTGTCTCGGACCCGTGCATAGTAGAGCCCTTCTATAATTAGGGGGCTGCTTGGGCATTTAGGAATACCACCCTTCATTGTAATTTTGTATCGTGTGATGGAGTGAAAAGTGAGGTTGTCTCTCCCTAACTCCTGCATTGTTTTAATTTTCAGTAAATGGCACCCAGGAAGAAAGCGCGACTCGGCCAACAGGTCAATGCCACCCTAGGAGTGGCCGATGATCCCCAATAGAATAATGCGGGTGAGAATAGTTCCCCGACTATGAATCAGCCTAATTCCTCCACACCAGGACGAACCATCCCAATTCTTACTCCAGCGGAGGGTTCCATAATCCCTCTCGCTGATATTCCTGATCCTCCTCCAGCCCCAGTTTCCAGTCCCGGTATTTATGATGGGGACCTTAGGGGATCTATTCAGATGCTGACGTAGTTGGTGGCCTCTCAGGCCCAGAGGTCAATGTTGCCCCCACATCCTCTAGCGGGCAAGGGGATTCTTCAAGTTCCAGGGTTAACAGGTTCTTTCAGTTAGCCCCTCCAGAGTTCACAAGTACCGACCCCGAGGCGGACCCTCATGATTTTATTGATGAGATGCACAAGACCCTCCGAGTTATGCGTGCTACTGAAATGGAGGGAGTAGAGCTGGCCTCCTATCATCTAAAAGGGGTGAAATATTCTTGGTTTGAGATGTGGGAGGATTCCCGTGAGGAGGGGAGCCTACCGGCGAGGTGGAGTGACTTTGCAGATGCCTTTATAGACCATTTCTTGCCCGCCGAGACTAGGACAACTCGTGCATCAGAGTTTGAGGTCCTCAAACAAGGTAGTAGTAGTGTGTGGGAATACTATATGGAGTTTGTGCGCCTGTCCAAGTATGTTGTTCATATGATGCCGACTATGGAGGATAGAGTTCGTCAGTTTATGCAAGGCCTTGGCCCCTTGGTTATCAATGAAGCTGCCACAACTGCTCTACATTCTGACATGAATTATGGGAAGATTGTGGGATTCGCCCAGGCTACAGAGGCTCTAATGTTGAAGCTAGGGATGGATCGAGAAAGTGGTAGTAGGGCCCGGTCAGCAGGAAACCTTGGGGGTTCATTCGGAGGTGGGAGACCAGTTCCTCGGGGAGGGTCATCAAGGTCATCTCAGTCGTATGTTCAGTCTTCATCCAATGCCCCACCATCAGGGCATCATTATCAACAAGGAGGCCGTTTTGGGCCCAGTTTAGGTAGCAGGAGGTTCCACCAGCAGGGTCGATCAGGAGGGAGATTCCAGCAGCAGCAGAGGGCCCCATGTCCTAGATGTGGGAAGTTTCATATTGGGCCCTATTACATGGACATGCCAGTATGTTACAGATGTGGGATAAGAGGCCATATTCAGAGGGATTGTCGTGCGTCCAGCCCGGGCACAGGTAGGGGCACCGCCCAGCCATCCAATTCTTCAGCTGCTACATCCTCAGCACGCCCTCCAGCCCGAGGCCTTCCAGCACCAGCAGGGCGTGGTGCAGCTAGGGGTGGTGCACGGAGTCCGGGAGGACCCAGCCGGTTCTATGCCCTGAGTGGTCGTCAGAGTGCAGAGGCTTCTCCAGATGTCGTCACAGGTATTTTGACTGTTCAATCCCATGATGTGTATGCCCTTATTGATATTGCATCTTCTTTATCATATGTCACTCCTTATGTTGCTTCAAGATTTGGGTTAGAACCAGAACAACTTCATGAGCCGTTCTGAGTATCGACTCCAGTTGGTGAATCCATTACGGCCGCGCGGGTCTATAGGGGTTGTGTTGTCACGGTGTGTGGTCGAGAAACCACGGCCGATCTTATTGAGCTAGGAATGATTGATTTTGATGTAATAATGGGAATGGATTGGCTTTATTCATGCTTTGCCAAACTCGATTGCCGAACCAGAATCATGAGGCTCGAGTTTCCTAATGAGCCAGCTATTGAGTGGGAGGGGAATAATATTATGCCGAGAGGTAGGTTTATTTCCTACCTTAAGGCCTCAAAGATGATCAGAAAGGGGTGCATCTACCACTTGGTTTGAGTTGCGGACACCACCCCTGAGGTGCTTGCTCTCGAGTCTGTGCCTATTGTGAATGAGTTCCTTGATGTCTTTCTAGATGAGCTCCCTGGGATCCCTCCCGATAGGAAGATTGATTTTGGGATTGATGTATTGCCAGGCACGCAACCGATATCTATTCCACCCTACAAGATGGAACCGGCGGAATTGAAGGAGTTGAAGGAGCAATTGAAGGATCTTCTAGAAAAGGGTTTCATTCGACCGAGTGTGTCGCCTTGGGGCGCACCAGTTCTTTTTGTCAGAAAGAAAGATGGGTCGCTGCGAATGTGTATTGACTATCGGCAGCTCAATAAAGTCACAATAAAAAACAAGTACCTATTTCCTCGGATAGATGATTTGTTCGATCAATTGCAAGGTGCTAGGTACTTCTCAAAAAATGATTTGCGGTCCGGGTACCACCAACTAAAGATAAGGGAGCAGGATATTCCTAAAACAACATTCAGAACTCGATATGGGCACTTTGAATTTTTGGTGATCTCCTTTGGGTTAACCAACGCCCCAGCTGCTTTCATGGACCTTATGAATCGGGTCTTCAATCCATTTCTTGACTCCTTTGTGATAGTATTCATTGACGATATTCTTGTATATTCACGAAGTCGAGAAGATCATGCTAATCACCTCAGGGCAGTTCTGCAGACTCTTCATCAGCACCAGTTGTATGCAAAGTTCTCAAAATGCGAATTTTGGCTTGAATCAGTTACCTTTTTCGGCCATGTTGTCTCTAGGGAAGGGATTCGAGTCGATCCCCATAAGATCGCAATTGTAAAGGATTGGTCTAGACCAATAACCCCGACATAGAGTCACAGTTTCTTGGGTTTAGCTGGATATTATAGGAGGTTTGTGGAAGTATTCTCTACTCTCGCCTCCCCATTGATAAAATTGACGTGAAAAGCGGTCAAATTCCAGTAGTCCAATGCTTGCGAAAGGAGTTTCCAGGAATTGAAATCAAGATTAACTTCGGCACCGGTGTTGACCTTGCCAGAAGGTGCAGAGGGTTTATTGGTGTATTGTGACGCTTCAAGGGTTGGTCTTGGGTGTGTGTTGATGCAATGTGGTAAGGTTATAGCATAGGCTTCAAGGCAGCTTAAGAATCACGAAAAGAATTATCCAACGCATGATTTGGAGCTTGTAGCAGTTGTTTTTGAATTAAAAATCTGGCGGCACTATCTATACGGGGTCCATGTGGACGTGTTTACAGACCACAAAAGTCTCCAATATATATTCAAGCAGAAGGAGTTAAACTTGAGGGAAAGAAGATGGCTGGAGTTGCATAAAGATTATGATATGGATATCTTATATCATCCAGGGAAAGCTAATGCGGTGGCGGACGCTCTTAGTCAGAAATCCATGGGTAGCTTAGCTCACTTGGAAGCATGTCAAAGGCCATTGGCACGAGAAGTTCACCAGTTGGCATGTCTGGGAGTTTGTCTCGCGGCCTCTGGCGAAGGGGGATGTGATAGTACGTAACAGAGAAGAATCATCGCTCGTGGCAGAAGACAAGGAAAAGCAATATAATGATCCAGCATTAGCACGGCTAAAAGAGGCAATTCTTAATCATAGGACCACAACTTTTTCACTTAGCAAGGATGACGGTGTTTTGCAGGCCACGGACGATTATGTGTCCCAGATGTGAATGACCTTCGGTAGAGGATAATGGCAGAGGCTCATGACTCTAGATATTCCGTACACCCAGGTTCTACGAAAATGTACCACGACCTCAAGGAAGTTTATTGGTGGAATAAGAGGAAGAGGGGTGTGGCGGACTTTGTGGCTAAGTGTCCGAACTGTCAGCAAGTGAAGGCCGAACATCAAAGGCCCGGTGGGTTTGCGCAGCTTATAGAAATACCGATGTGGAAGTGGGAGATGATCAATATGGATTTTGTGGTAGTGTTACCCCGCACTCCGCGCAAGTCTGACTTAATTTGGATAATAGTGGATCGGCTCACGAAGTCAGCACATTTCTTGCCAGTTAAGTCCACCGACACTGCATAAGAATATGCTCAGTTGTATATCAAGGAAATAGTCAGGCTCCATGGCACTCCAGTTTCCATTATCTCGGATAGAGGGGCCCAATTCACAGCAAAATTTTGGAGGAAATTTCAACAAGGTTTGGGGACGCAGGTAAATCTGAGCACAACTTTCCACCCGCAGACAGACGGACAAGCAAAGCGGACCATCCAAACGCTCGAAAACATGTTGCGTGCCTGTGTGCTTGATTTTAGAGGTAGCTGGGATGATCATTTGCCACTTATAGAATTTTCTTACAACAACAGTTTCCATGCTAGTGTCGCGACCCAAAATCGAGGGACGAGACCGGCGCCTAACCGGATGAACCCAGTCAAGCGGACCTGGATTGCCTTTCCTACCCAACGTATTTCCACGTGTTCATAATGTACATTTATAAGTGAAACAACAAAATAGAATCAAAGCATGCGTTTACAATATAAGTCCAATTTCCTCTTTCAACATTTTTAACAATTAATCCTCCCAAAACATGCATTCTAAAATACAACCTTCTCGATACAGGATCGTGATTACAAACGAGTCCGACAATTACCCAAAATACATATATACAACCCACATAATGTCTACGGATCCTCTAAGAGTACTAGGAGTTTTACATAAACTTGCCGGCAACAAGGCCCCGGATATACCTTTAATGACACAACATATACAAAAGAAGACGGTATAGACTACACACGGCTCCGAGAGGAAGTGGGGCTCACCAGAATTGCTAAAGGGATGAAGAGGAGGCACCACTATCGGCGGACTGAGCTACCTGCTATAGAACCACCTACATTCATATAAAAGATATAGCGCCCCCGACAAAAGGGACGTTAGTATTGTTGAATAGTACTAGTATGTATGAACAAACTTTATTCTAAGTAGAATCAAACATTACACAATATATAAGGAAGTTAGGGAAAACAAACAAGTACCATACAGAATTACAGAGAATCACAAATGAGGATTTCACAGTTTTTATTTCAATCGTTCTCCTGTTGCGGCGCGCAACCCGATCCCACCTTACAATCATATTCCACCCTTATTTCTTCTCATCATTCCACCCTTATTTCTTCTGTTGCGGCGTGCAACCCGATCCCACCGTACAATCACATTCCACCCTTATTACTTCTGAACATATCATCCTTATTTCACATGTTGTGGCGCGCAACCCGATCCCACCTTACATCATTTAGATCACAACAACAATCAACAATTTAATCACGAAGATTTCCATCATCAAGCATATAAATTTATAACATTCGAACAACCACGTGTTCACAATAATCTTTACCAAGCAGTGAGTCATTTACGGTATGCCATATCCATATAGCTCAATTAGTCAAAGCCACATTTACTTTCCATTATTTACTACACAACATTTAGCACTTAGATACATTCAACAATTGGATTCGTTATCATTTCTTTCATTTGGTAGCACAACCTTTCATACTGAGATGTTCAAGCACATAACGAGTTCTGCACATGATAGAGTAAGCACAAGGAACCACCCTTTTCACAATCTCACATAGCATGGTGGCATGGAAAATCAACTAGGACAATCAGAGAATAGAATCTTACGTCTCAACACATTAAAACAATCAATTCACATATGCATAAGCCAGGAACCCATACCAAATGCTCGGACACCAACAAGACGACTCTACAAAGATTAAAGTTAGCCATATATACCTTGAGTCGGAATTTCCCTTTAATATCTATTCTCAAACCATCGGACCGTCTAGCACCGTCAATCTAGTTTACAACGCGACACATTTATCTTAGAATTAGGAATCTTGAATTCATTTGGGCATTTTATCAAACACTATGACCCCGTAGATTTCTAATCCCCTTTTTAGTGGAAAATTTCTGTAACTTACACCCTCTTGCTATATTAGGACAGATCATGAACATGCATGTAAGTACTAGCTTTTATCTTCAAGAACAAATTTAATGTGTGTTTTATCATTTTAACCAAAACCTGAGAATCAAAGGTGAAATGGAGTGAGGACTTACCTCTTAGGGTGAAGAAGAAAGTGATTACTCAAAAACTTCCAGGCCTGAGCAATGGTAAAGAATCGAATTGGGTGATAATGGAACCTTCTCTCTCAAGAACCCTTTCTTCTCTCTCTCTAAACTATCATGTAGTCGTTAAAAATAAGGGAGATGGGTCTCATATTAGGCTAGAGGTCGGGTATAAAAATTAGAAATTTAAAAGTCCCGAAGCAGGAATGCGGTCAGGAATGCGATCGCATTACTACTATGCGGTCCGTATTCCTGTCGCATAAATGGCCCTCAAATGGGCCAAGACGGGAACCGGACTGCCCAGGTATGCGACCACTATGCGGTCTGCATACGTGTTATGCGATTGCATAGTGCATCGCATAACCTCCTCAGCAAAAAAAATGAAGGTGCAAGAATGCGACAGCTATGCGGCCCGCATTCCCAAGGTGCGATCGCATCTCTAGCCGCATAGCTGTCCTCAAATTAGATAGCAGGCTGCCCAGGTATGCGACCACTATGCGGTCCGCATACCTGATCTGTGATCGCATAGCGGAACGCAGATCTGTGAAATTTATGGAAAATTTTATATTTTAAGTCTTGGGGGTACTTTTACTTCAAAAAGGTTCGTTTTAAGAATTTCTACAGTTATAACAACATAGGGACCTATTCGGGCATTATTTAAGACATGAAATTTTACGGGTCTTTACAACTAGTATTCAGATGGCACCATTTGAGGCTTTCTACGGTAGAAGGTGTAGGTCACCAATTGGGTGGTTCGAGGTTGGAGAAAACGAACTATTAGGACCAGACCTCGTGCATCAAGCTATGTAGAAGGTTAGAATCATAAAGGGACGGTTAGAAACTGCTCAGAGCCGTCAAAAATCCTCTTCGGACGTTCGGCGCATGGATTTGGAGTTCCAAGAAGATGATTGGGTGTTCTTGAAGGTATCTCCCATGATGGGGATCATGCGATTTCGGAAGAAAGGGAAATTGAGTCCAAGGTATGTCGAGCCATATAGAATCACTCAAAGGATAGGAAAGGTGGCGTATAGGCTGGAGTTGCCCCCTGAAATGTCATTGGCGCACCTAGTGTTTCATGTGTCCATGTTGAAGAAATTGGTTGGAGACCTGTCAGCCATCGTGCTGTTTGAGAATGTTGAGGTTAACGAAGAATTGTCGTATGAAGAGGTTCCAGTTGCTATTCTTGATAGGCAGGTCCGTAAGTTGAGAAACAAGGAAATTGCATCGGTTAAAGTATTATGGTGAAATCAACAAGTCGAGGAAGCTACTTGGGAAGCTGAAAATGAAACGAAAAAGAAGTACCCTCATTTGTTTGAATAAGTCAGGTAATAGTCTAGGAAGTTGTCATCTCTAAAGAATTGCATTGCTTGTCAAAATTGTGCAAAGCCATCCCACTTCCCTAATTATCTGTCCTCTTATAACTCTTTGTGTTGTATTTATGTTCTATTGTATTGACTGATTATGTGAAGTTCGTTGAGATGTGTTTCGGGGGCTCTCTGACAGGTGGATAAGCCTAATTACAAGGGAAACTCTAGCAAAAATTTTAGAAAAATTGGGAGTTAGTTAAATTTGGGGGTTGGCATATAGTGTATTCAAAACCAAGTGACTCCCCCGATCCTTATTCGAGGACGAATGATCTTAAGTGGGGGAGGATGTAAAGACCCGTAAAATCCTTAACCAAAATGACGCCTGATTATATCCCTATGTCGTTATATATATAGAAATTCTTCGCCGACCTTTAGGATTGAAAAGTACCATGCGGACTTAGAGGAAAATTTTCGTGAAGGGATGCAGATCTGCGGTCCACTATGCGGTCACATATCACGTATGCAGACCGCATAATGGCCGCATAGTTGGACAGGTTGCTGTCCATTTTGAGAGCAACTATGCGGCCCAAAATGCGATCGCATTGCGTGTATGCGGGCCGCATAGTTCGTCGCATATTTACACTCGAGTTTTACGGAGGGAGTTATGCGGTGCACTATGTGACCGCATAACAGGTATGCGGACCGCATACTTGCCGCATACCTGGGCAGTTTCCTTTCCTTTTTTGCCCAGTTTTAAGACCAGTTATGCGGCAGGTTTGCGGACCGCATAACCGAAATGCGATCGCATTTCGGATCGCAAACCTGCATCGGGGCACCCATTTTCCTAATTTTTAAACCCGACCCCCAGACTTATATAACCCCATCCCCTATATTTTAGACATTTTCGAATAATTTAGAGTGAGAAGAGAGTGGGTTCTAGAGAGAGAAGGTCCCAAATCCATCCAATTGATCCTCCATCACCACTCAAGCTTGGAATTAATCAAGAAGGACACCAATTTCTTCCCTCTAAGAGGTAAGCTTCTACCCCACCAACCTTAATTTCCAGATTTTAGTTAAAATGAACCATGGATAGGTTAGTTCATGGGAATGGGGATGGAAACCGTACTTGCATGTAATCAAGTAATCCTAAACTAGTAAAGGGAAATAGGTTAGAGTAATCTTTCACTAAAAAAGGGACCATGCAATCTTAATGAGAACCTAGTGTTTAATACAATGCTCAAGTAAGCTCAAGCCATGATTATTATTCCGAATTACGGGTTCAATTGTGCTACATTGTGAATTAGATTGAAGGTGCTAAAAAGGGTCCGGTGGATTGTGGTAGAAATTAAGGAAAAACCCCAAATTGAGGTATGTATGGCTAACTGTAGTCTTCATAGAATAAAACCGTTGGTGCTAAAATATATGGTATGAATTCCTTTGTTTGATTCTCTAAAGAGTAAATGGGTTCTATGTGTTAAGTGGAGAAATTCTTGCTTTCATGCTATTCTATGTTACTACCATGTCGTTATGCTATTTGAAAGTATGAATTGTGATCACCATGTTCTTTCTTTTGCTATGTGTACGACTCCTCTTATGTGGTGGTTTCAGTTAATGTGAAAGATGATTTTATGATATGGTTGAAGAGAGAAATGAAACATAAAAGGGTTAAATATGCCCAAGTGCCAAGAACTGTGCAATAAATGATGAGAAGAGATGTGAACTAAAGGATTAAATTGATGTGGTATGTCCCATAGTGATGATAGCTTAGCAAATCGGGCCGAGATCGGACTCCATGATGTACACATGGTGGAAATCGCATCGAAATTATGATGTTGGTAATGTCTCACTTGAGATGGCTTAGCCGGTCGGGCCGAGACCGGGCTCCGTGTGATAACGGCACGGTGGTGATTATGAAACTATGATGATGTAATGTCTCACTTGGGATGGCTTAGCCGGTCGGGCCGAGACCGGACTCTGTATGAGAACGACATGGTGGTATATTAAAATTATGGCACTTGTATTTAAAGAACTACTATTTAAAAGATGGCAAACGGGATAAGAAAACCCTATTTCTGTGAATTGTTATTTGGTGTCTCTAATTGTATTACTACATGTTCGATGTTTATTCCATCTATAGTAGAGTTGGTTCATACATACTAGTACTATTCAATGGTACTAACGTCCCTTTTGTCGGGGGCGCTACATCGTCTTATGGATGTAGGTGGCTCTGTTGCTGGTAGCGCCGAGCGTTGATAGTGGTGCCCTCTCCTCATCCTTACAGCAGTTTTGGTGCGCCCCATTTCCTCCTAGGGTCGTGTGTAAACATTTGATTATCTATCTTTGTATATGTTGTTCTATTTCAAGGTATAGCCGGGGCCTTGTCGCCGGCAGAACTATGTTTCATTTTCTTCACTTTAGAGGCTCCGTAGACACTTATGTGGGTCATGTATGTTTGGGGTAGTTGTTGGGTTAACACGTAAAAAGTAATCCCATTTCTTAAATATCGTAATTAGCATGTATGTTTTTGGGAGACCCAAATGTTGGTATCGGTACATAAGAAAGAATGGGTTAATATCATGAATGTATGCTTTTGATTTGTCTCTTGCTACCTCAGTAAACAATGTTGTGCCATACTCTCGAGAAGTAAATGAGTCGGGTAGGAATGGCTAATCAGGCTTGCTTGACTGGTTTCACTCGGTCAAGTGCCGGTCGCGTCCCCCATGGTTGGGGCGTGACAGTTATCCTATAGGATCATATCCGTGCAATGCCCGGTAATCACTTGTCAACTAGAGGGGCTACACGTTGCATTAGCGCACAGGTCATCATATCCTTTTACTACCCATTACCCTCCCCTTAGTGGTTATATAAGCAAGTTTGATAAACGAACTCTAAGCGTGTTGTTACCCGTCCCTTCCTTGTGGTCTTGGAGGAGTTTAGGGCCTCTAGACTTAGGCAGATCTAGACTCTCCTAAGGTGTTTGAAAGGCAAAAATCTAGGCGGCAATGAATAACACATAGGACTATCAAATATGGAAAAGCAGTTAAGGGCTCATGTTTACCTCCACATATATAGGCACGTCTTAAACACATATTTTAGGCAATTTCAGAGATATCCTAGAACAGGGTATCTATGTGAGCATCAAAAGCACAAAATATGCAGGATTGTTTTTACAACAAAGTTACATAATCCTAATCAGTTTGCCTACTTATTTTAATACCAGTTAAACTTGAACAGTTTGTAAATAATTAGATCACAATTTCTCAGTTTTTATAAGGACATTAATTACCTAAGGCTTGCCTAGGCGTGGGGCTATATGCAATCATAATTCTGGAGCTATTTAAACAATTTGAAGTTATTTCATCCTATAGGCATACTGATCTAAGTGATGAAGATTATAACAAGTGATTTATACCAATTTGTACTAGAACATGATACCTATGCGTGAGGCTATTTTTTAACCTATTTATTTAAGCGACATGAGGCAAATGCACATACACCTAAAACAGGATATCTAACGCACATCGAGAAGGTTACTTTATTAAGTCGTATTAGTACTTAATGGCAGGATTCCTAAGTGATAGTGAATTATGCAGAATCAGAAATAGAGTGATAATCTACCACATTTTTTAGTATGCAAAGCAGTAAACGTGAGTGCCCTAAGACATGATATCTAATGCGCAGATTTAGCATGGTTTTAATGAAAATAAACATGGCAATTCTAAAGCATGATATTTAGTGCACGACATAAACCTAGAACATGATTTCTATAGCAGATCAACATAATGTAAAACCTAAAACATGATTTCTACCTTGTTTTACCCCACAAAATCATATAGCTACCCTCCCCTTTTTACTAGTTACCCCATATCTGTTTACAAAGGATTATTATAGACCAGGTTTGCATAAATTACATAAATGAAATGTAAACTATACAATAGGGAGCCTGAAGCAGGCCTAAAGTAAACCTGGGAGTACCAGGCCTTCAATGTTTGGAACATACCATTGACATAGTTCCTAACAATTCATTATAATTGCTGGATACAAAATAGCCTCCATTACTAGTCACCTTATAGACATTTCCAACATACCATTGTAGCATGCTACGTTTCAAACTATTAAATTTCCTCCAATACCAGTTACAGTCAGATGGTGGACTATGATCCCATATGTTCCTGCATTGTTTCATATAAATACCATGCACCCATCTCACCCATAATACTTCCTTATTTATCACTAATTGCCATAGCAATTTACCAACAGAAGCTATATTCCAGTGCTTACATCCCTTAATGTTTAGTCCTCCATATTTCTTTGGTCGACACACTGCATCCCATGACACCAATGCCATCTTTCTATGCCCTTCTGTACTACCCTATAGATACTCCCTACATTTCCTGTCTACTGCCTTAATATCACTATGAGGAAGTATAAAGTTAGCTCCCCAGAAATTGTTTATTGCAAACAACACTGCATTAATGACTTGCAATCTTCCTGCATATGATAGTTGTTTTGCATCCCCTATCTGAATTATTGTTGTAATTTTCTCTACCAACTGGTGACATTCTACTTTGCTCCACTTTTTTGAGGTTAAAGGTAGCCCCAGATATCTCACAGGTAATGTACCCACAGAGAACCCAGTGTCCCTCAAAACCATCTGTTTTGTATCCTCATCCACCCCTGCTACAAATATATTTGATTTGTCTATATTAGCTACCAACCCTGACACTTAACTGAAGTGATTTATTACTTCCATCATCCTGTGGATAGACTGATAATTCCCTTTACAAAATAACATCAGGTCATCAGCATATATAAGGTGAGTCAGCTTTGTATTCTTGCACATTGGGTGGAATTGAAAATCAGGAAGTTCACTCATTTGGTTCAATCCTCTCGATAAGTAGTCCATAATAAGTTCAAATAGCAGTGGAGACATAGGGTCACCCTGCCATCTTCTCTTCCCTTCAAAATAACCATACCCTACACCATTCACCTTTACTGTGAAAGTAGTTGTAGTAACACATATCATAATTAGTCTGATGAAAGGCATTGGGAACCCACAGCCTTTAAGGACTTCCTCCAGAAATTCTCATTTAACCATATCATATGCTTTCTTTAAATCAATCTTCATCAAACATCTTGGTCTAGTCTTCCTATTATAGTGCCTTAGAAGATCATGACATATAAGCACATTATGAATAAGTGATCTTCCCTCTATAAATGCTGCTTGATTATCTGCTACAATCTTTGGAATGGCTTTCCTCAATCTCATACAGATGATCTTAGATAATATATAATTGTACCTACCATTTTCCCGGTAAACACCTATATATGTTATCTCAAGTAGCAAAAGCTTTGCTGGAATTTCAAAATAGAAAACAATAATCATAAAACCCATTTTCAATGTAAGGTCGTAAAAAGATTCTAAATTAGCACTTTCTTGTTTCAACTCTCTTTTGTACAAAAAAGAGAACCAAACAACTCTTTTTTTTAGAAAATGAGTTTTGGCAATTATACATAAATAACAGCTTGTGATCTGGAGGCTGACATCCAAATCTCATTAGTTTTCAGCAATTATGCCAGCTATGCCTCTACCTTTCAAGATATAATTTGATTTATGGATATAGACATAAGTTTCTCTAAATTACAACTATTAAATATGCTCTAACGTATAATACAAGCTTGTATACGGTTAAAATCGGGACCACCCGATTTTACTGATTAACCGCGACAAGGGGATAGATCGAGGATCGGCCCCATAATATATCATTTTGAGACATGAGGATAAGGTACCTAGTTCAGGATTTGAGGTACCGGTCGAGATCGAGACCAGTAGTGGTCGAGACCAAACGGTATAGACATCGAGCAAGACCGAAGGTAGTATAATAACATAAAGGCGAGATATCCGTGGCTGGTCGAGGATCATGGCGGAAATCTCGGAACTTACAAGGACAGTTATTTAGCAAATCATGGGATTTCCTTCTGTAATTAGAATTGTACCATAAGTAGAATTCCTCTACTATATATAGGTGGTTCCAATTATTTGTAAACCATCTAACTTTCGAATTATCAGAGCAATACAATACTCTCTTCTCTTATTCTCTTGTTCATCAATTTACTTCATACTCAAAACTTTGTTATCGGTCAGTTCGAGGGCGTTCTAACTCGAGGGTTGCTTTGCATGTCGTTACTAGTTTGCTTTATTTTACTGTCAATTTTCAATATTAATCTTCATATTTTTCAATTGGTATTAGGTGAAATCACGTGTCCTTAAAACCACTTATAAGTTTAATTATTATTCGATTTTAAGGATACATTGTTTGGCGCCCACTGTGGGGCTAAAGATAATAGTGATTGCTTAATACTAATTCCGATAACACACATTGCTTTACGCTTTTTCTCGTAAGTGTTTCTGATTTCAAGATCAACATGTCGAACTCACAAGAAGTAACCACACACGCTGACAACAACCTCGGTTTCCATGGGGAAAATGACAATGTCGCCGCCCCAGGGATGGAGGTACCTCGGGTTGGCATCGAGGGAGTAGTAGTTGCAGACCCCGTCGATGTCAGCTCCTATGTCGCTCTAAATTCCAATTTGGGCGTCGACCTCAAAAATAGCATCCGCAGAGAAGCTCAACCAATCGGTCAAGATGCACAGAGCGGTGAAGATGGTGGAGTTAGCCTTCGATTGATATTTGAAATGCCGCAAGCTCAACAAGTTGCCATAGTTCAACTTCAAAACTAGAACCGAGCTCCGAGTAGAGTTGAACCTGAGCCCTCACTTGAAGTTGTTCACAAGGCCGAACTAGTACAGGAGAGGTCGAACACCAATGAATCGGGGACTGACCCCACCATCATGAAAGTGCTTGAGGAGCTCACAAAGTGAATCGAATAAGGGGAAAAGAAGATCGAGACTAATGACAAAAAGGTAGAAACATACAACTCCCGAGTTGACCAATTACCAGGGGCACCACCGATTCTGAAGGGTTTGGATTTGAAGAAGTTCGTGCAAAAGTATTTCCCCCCAAGTGCTGCTCCTAAGCCCATCCCGAAGAAATTTTGCATGCCAGAAATTCCCAATTATAGTGGGACCACCGACCCTAATGAGTATGCCACTTCCTATACATGCGCGATAAAAGAGAATGACTTAGAGGATGACGAGATTGAGTCTGTTCCGCTGAAGAATTTTGTAGAAAATTTATCGAAAGGGGCGATGATATGGTACCGCAATTTGCCGGCCCAATTCCATTGATTCCTCCGACATGCATGCAGATTCCTTCATTAAAGCACACCTAGAGCAATAAAGGTCGCGACTATGAAGTTAGACCCCTTCAAACTAAAACAAAAGGACAACGAAATGTTAAGGGTAATTGTATCTCGGTTCCAGATGGAACACATGGACCTACCCTCGGTCGCAAATGACTGGGTTGTCCAAGCTTTTACTCAAGGTTTGAAGGTACGAAGTTTGGTAGCCTCACGACAGCTAAAGCAGAATTTAATTGAGTATCCAACTGTGACTTGGGCCGATATTCATAATCAGTACTAGTCAAAAATCAGGGTATAGGATGATCGGTTATGAACTCCTTCCGATTCTGTCTATCCAAACAGGCCCGTCGGCAGAATTCAAAGTGACATCGACAGAGAACCCCGATCGAAAAGAGATCGGTATCAACCATACGACAGAGATCATAGGAGCGGCGACCCTGTACGCAATCCCGTTCGAAGTGATCGACGGAACGATCGCGGATAGATCTCCCAATGGCTCATGAGTAAGAGTGGTTTCGATAAACATGTCGAGCCCACAGAAGCACCACGACTATCACAATACAACTTCAGCGTCGATGCATCAGCTATTGTATCAGCCATTGGGTGGATCAAAGATACTAGATGGCCTCAACTTTGCAGACCGATACGGCCCAGAGAAACCGAAATCAGATATGCAAATACCATGGTACACATGGTCACAGAACAAAAGGCTGCAAACAATTAAGGGGGGATGTAGCCCGCTTGTTCAATGAGGTCCACCTTCGAGAATTCGTGAGCGACTGAGACCAGAATCACTTCAGAGACATGGATGCAAATAGGAAGAACAAATAGGAAGAACCACAAGTGATTCACATGATCGTTGGTGGGGTAGATATTCCGCAGGAACCCGTGTTCAAGCTCACCAAGGAGTCCATCACCAGGGAAAAGCGAACTTGAGGCTATGTTCCAGAAGGGACCTTGTCTTTTAATGACGTGGAGGCAGAAGGGATTTATAAATCCCAAAACTATGCACTGGTAATATTTATTCTTATGAATAAAATTCAGGTTAAACGTGTTTTGTTTGATCCAGGAAGCTCGGCCAACATTATTCGATCAAGGGTCATGGAACAACTCGGCTTACAGGATTAGATTGTGCCTGCAACTCGGGTTCTTAATGGCTGCAACATGGAAAGTGAAACTACCAAAGGTGAAATCATCTTTCCAGTAAACGTAGTCAGGAACGTTCAGAATCAAAGTTCCCTGTGATCGAGGGCGATATGAGATATAACGCCCTGCTGAGACGACCTTGGATTCATAGCATGAGGGCGGTCCCATCAACCCTTAACCAAGTTCTAAAATTCCCAACACCGGATGGAGTACAAATGGTGTATGAAGAACAACATGCTGACAAAGAGATGTTCGCAGTCGATGAAGTAATACCGGTATCGATGCCTTTATTATGTAACGACATGTCCGGTCGTTTTGTGAGATTTTCCCCGTTTCCCCTATTTCAGCTTTATCATATATTATTTAACCAAATTATGATGTGTTGGGTAAGTTTGTTGGGGTTCGGAGTGGTCGTGGTGAAAATTGAGACACTTAGTCTCTTAAAAAGAGCTTAATAGTTGGAAAAGTCAATCGGGAGTTGACTGATAGGTAAACGACCCCGGAATGTGGATTTTATGGCTCAGATAGCTTCGTAGATTTGGGGCTTAGGAGTGTGTTTGGAATGTGAATTTGATGTCCAGAGTAGAATTAGGCTTGAATTGGCGAAATTGAGTTTTTGGCTATTTTCAGTCGGCAGTGGAAAATTAGCTAGCGGTGTTGGAATGGAATTCCGGAAGTTGGAACAGGTTTGTAGGGTCATTTTGTATGTGTGTGCAAATGTTTAGGTCAATCGAACGTGTTTTGGATGGTTTCGGCATCTTCAGCGAAGTTTGGAAGTTTCTATGTTCGTAGGATTGAATCCGAGGTGAATTTAGTGTTTTGATGTTAATTTGGGTGTGCCGAGGGTACGACTAAGTCCGGGTAATCATTTATGACTTGTTCGTATTCTTGGTTGGGGTCCCGACGGGTTCGGGATGATTTCAGATAGCCATTGGGGTGTTGAATGTTGGAAATTTGCAACTAAAGCTGCTGGTTCTTGTGGAACCGTACTTGCGGATAGGGGACCGCAGGTGCGAGCCCGCAGAAGCGGACAAATGGTCGCAGATGCGGATTTTGGTGGACTGGTGAAAGACCGAGATGCGGAGCTGGGGCCGCACCTGCGGAGTCGCAGGTGCGGTATTTTGATCGCATGTGCTAAAAATGGCCCTTTAAGTGGAATGCGCAGGTGCGCACCTGGGACCGCAGGAACGGGTCCGCAGGTGCGGATATTGCTGGGCAGAACATATAAAAAGGACCCTTAGCGAATTTTAGTCATTCTTCCACCATTTTTGCACGGATTTGAAGCTTTTGAAGGGTTTTGAAGAGGGAATTCGAGAGTTCTTCGTGGAGGTAAGACTTAGCGAATTTTAGTCATTCTTCCACCATAATTAGGTTCTCCGGTTGCATGGTGTCCCAGTTTCTATCATTTCTGACAGAGGTACTCAGTTCACATCTCAGTTTTGGAGGGACGTGCAGAGAGAGTTGGGTACTCGGGTCGAGTTGAGCACCGCATTTCATCCTCAAACTGACGGGCAGTCAGACCGTACTATTTTGATTTTGGAGGACATGATGCGTGCTTGTGTCATTGATCTTGGAGGTTGATGGGACCAGTTTCTGCCACTCGCGGAGTTTGCATATAATAACAGTTATCAGTCGAGTATCCAGATGGCTCCGTATGAAGCTCTATATGGTAGGAGGTGTAGATCTCTGGTTGGTTGGTTTGAGTCAGGTGAGGCTAGGCTATTTGGCACAGATTTGGTACAGGATGCGTTGGTTAAGGTGAAGTTTATTCAGGAGCGACTTCGCACGACGCAGTCTAGGCAGAAGAGCTATGCGGATCGGAAGGTCCGGGATGTGTCTTTCATGGTTGGGGAGAAAGTACTGCTGAAGGTATCACCCATGAAGGGTGTTATGCGGTTCGGGACGAGGGGTAAGTTGAGTCCCCGGTTCATTGGGCCTTTTGAGGTGTTTCAGAGGGTTGGAGAGGTGGCTTATAGACTTTCTTTGCCACCCAACTTATGGAGTGTTCATCCGGTATTTCATGTTTCTATGCTCCGGAAGTATGTTGGTGACCCGTCTCATGTTTTGGACTTCAGCTCGGTTTAGCTTGAGGGTGATATGTCTTATGAGGTAGACCCAGTGGCTATTTTGTGTCGTCAGGTCAGAAGGTTTAGATCTAAGAATATAGCTTCAGTGAAGGTGCAATGGAGAGGGAAACCGGTGGAGGAGGCCACCTGGGAGAATGAGCGGGAGATGCGGAGCATATATCCTCACTTATTTGAGACTCCAGGTGTTTCTAGACCCGTTCAGGGACGAACATATGTTTAAGAGGGGGAGAATGTAACGACCCGACCGGTCATTTTGTGAGTTTTGCCATGTTTCCCATGTTTCAGCTTTTGTCATATGTTATTTAACCTAATTATGATGTGTTGGGTCGGTTGGTTCGGGTTCAGAGTGGTCGTGGTGAGAATTGAGACACTTAATCTCTTAAAAGAGCTTAATAGTTGGAAAAGTCAACTGGGAGTTGACTGATAGGTAAACGACCCCGGAATGTGGATTATATGGCTCGGATAGCTTCGTTAGGTGATTTGGGACTTAGGAGTGTTTTCGGAATGTGAATTTGATGTCCGGAGTAGAATTAGGCTTGAATTGGTGAAATTGAGTTTTTGCCTATTTCCGGTCGGTAGTGGAAAATTAGCTAGCGCGGTTGGAATGGAATTCTGGAAGTTGGAACAGGTTCGTAGGGTCATTTTGTATGTGTGTGAAAATATTCAGGTGAATCGAACGTGTTTTGGATGGTTTAGGCATCTTCGGCGAAATTTAGAAGTTTCTAAGTTCGTAGGCTTGAATCCGAGGAGAATTTAGTGTTTTGATGTTATTTTTGGTGTGCAGAGGGTGTGACTAAGTCCGGGTGATCATTTATGACTTGTTTGTATTTTTGGTTGGGTTCCCGAGGGGCTTGGGATGATTTCAGATAGCCATCGGGGTGTTGAAAGTTGGAAATTTGCAGATGAAGTTGTTAGTTCTGGTGTAACCGCACCTGCTGATAGGGAACCGTAGGTGCGGCAGGTGCAGGCTCGTAGAAGCGGACAAATGGTCGCAGATGCGGATTTTGGTGGACTAGTGAAAGACCGCAGATGCGGAGTTGGGGCCGCACCTGCGGAGTCGCATGTGTGGTATTTTCATCGCAGGTGCGGAAAAAGGCCCTTTAAGTGGAATGCGCAGGTGCGCACCTGGGACCGCAGGTACCAGATTTTAGCCGCAGGTGCGGATATCGTTGGGAAGAACATATAAAAAGAACCTTTAGCAAATTTGAGTCATTCTTCCATCATTTTTGCACGGGTTTGAAGCTTTTTGGGTTTGAAGAGGGAATTCGAGAGTTCTTCGTGGAGGGAAGACTTTTGGACTTAAAAATCGTTTATTTGTGATTAATGGACTGATTAGTGGTGAAATTTGTGGGAAATTAGTACCAAAATTAGGTAATTAGGGACTTTAAAATGGGGATTTGAGGGATCATTTGAGGTCCGAATTTGATGTTCTTGGTATGTATAGACTCGTGGAAGGATGAGGATTCTTGTGATGTAAGTTTTGTCGAATTCCGAAACGTGGTCCCGGGGGTCGGGTTTGGCCAATTTCGGGATTTTGGGCTAATTATGATAATTTTCGAATGTGTTTTGTCCCTTTGCATTCATTGATGGTATAAATCTGATTTTTGGTATATTTGGAGCACTCGGAGGCCGAGTCTAGAGGCAAAGGCACTGCGGGCTAGGATTTTAGCCGGTTTTGAGGTAAGTAACGTTTTCAAACTTGGTTCTGAGGGTTCAAAACCCAAACTATATGATATATGACTATAATTGAGTTGACGTACATGCCAAGTGACGGGCGTGCGGGTGTGCACCGAGTAATTTGTGGCCTGGCTCATCCAATGGCACCGTCAAGCAGCTATTACGGATTTATATCCGCGCTTCTATTATTGTTGTAACTGTGGACATGTTGGAAATCATGTTAAGTATAAATGCTAAGGCTTCACGCCGAAAATGCTGAGACCCGAGTGGTCGTATATTACTGTCTCATTATGTGATTATTTGATTTCATATACTTAGTCCTGTCATAGCATATCATTTTCTGCCTCGGTCTAAGAAATTGTAAAATGTATGCATATTTATCATTGTTTTGGGTTGGTTTATACATCTGTGACCCATGTGAGCGAGACTGGAGAGTAATGACTGAGTGAGGCCGAGAGCCTGTTATTGAAATAGTACGACATCGGACAGCACATTGCAGCGATACTCGAATCATGCTTTCATTGGCTTGATATAGCGCTTGGGCTTATAAGAGCCCCTCCGGAGTCTTTACACCCACAATGAGCGCATTGATATTGAGGGATGGATCTTCCCTAGACATGGACCTTGTCGGAAGTTGATGATATGTGAGGGAGGATCGTCCTTGGACATGGATCTTATCCGAGTGTTGTATTCCGGAGATGGATCTTCTCCGTGGGGCTGGATTGGCCTTTTCCTCAGTACTGAGTGACTACGGTCACCGATGATCATGTACATTCCGGGATGGACCTTCCCTAGGCCTGAGAGCCATATACGGTATTGAGTGGACTTTTGGGTGAGGGTTGTGAACAATCAGTGCATTTCCACACTGGTTTCATATATATATATATATATATATATATATATACATATATATATATTGGCATGTAAAGTATACTGGGAATACTTGACATATCTTGTTCATCTCTGATAAACTGTTAGCATGTCTAAATTTTATACGTTGTTTATTGTGAATTATGAGGTTTAGTCCGTCACTACCTCTCAGTCCATAGTTTGAGTTCGTTACTTCTAAGTTGGTGTACTCATGTTACCCCCTGCACCTTGTGTGCAGATCTACATTCATCGAGGCCCGGTAGCATTGGTTGATTTGCGGATCGAGGGTTCATTAGAGTCTTCGAGATAGCAGCTGGCAATCGCAGCCTTGATTTCTCCCTCTTATCTTCCTAGTGTATTTTTGTTTTCTATAGACATCATTGTGTCAGTTTTACATTCCGATATTGTATTGATAGTAGCTCGTGGCTGAGTGAGACTAGATCTGGGATTTGGATTTTTCTTTTAAATTGTATTTTTAAATGATGTTAGACTTTCAAATGGAATATTATTGATAAGTTGCTTCTAAATTTATTTAAAAAAATTAAAATAAACTTGGATTCAACAAAATGTGTGGCTTGCCTGAATCCACGACAAGCGCCATCACGACTAAGTGTTTGGGGGTCGTGACACATCAACAAAGGGATCAGAGTAAAAAAAGAAAGCAGGAGGCCAGATAGCAACCACAGGTACCAGCGTCGACCCAATCGGAGGAGCAGAGGGTGGACAAGTATGAAAAACATTGGATCCACCGATCTTTCATAACTCCCGATGACTCAGACGCCACAAAATCAATGGTCGAAAGGGCTGGAGCAAGTCATACTAATCGAGTACCTGCCCAAGAGAAAGGTGTACCTGGGCCAGGGGTTAACCCCTGAGCTCAGGGAAAAACTCATTAAATTCCTTATAGATAATATGGATTGCTTTTCTTGGTCGCACATTGATATGACAGGGATCCCACCGGAGATCACTACCCATCGATTGAGCTTGGACCCGATGTTCCGTCCAGTAAAGCAAAAGAGAAGGCCCCAGTCCGAGGTGAACCACACATTCATCAAGGACGAGGTAACCAAACCTCTCAAAATAGGGTCCATTCAGGAAGTAAAGTATCCCGAGTTGTTAGCAAGAGTAGTTGTATTCCCTAAAAAGTGCAATAAACTTAGGATGTCCGTAGACTATAAGGACCTAAACAAAGCATTCCCTAAGGATTCTTTTCCTTTGTCGAATATCGATCATATGATCGATGCCACGACCGGCCATGAGATTCACAGTTTTCTCGACACCTACTCAATGTACAATCAAATATAGATGAACTCGGAGGATCAGGAAAAGACTTCGTTTATCACTAAGTACGGCACCTATTGTTATAACGTAATGTCGTTCGGACTATAAAATGCTGGTGCAACTTACCAACTCCTAGTAAATCAAATGTTCGAAGAACAAATAGGAAAACTTATGGAAGTTTATATTGATGACATGCTAGTTATGTCCCTGTGAGCAGAGGAACATTTGAACACTTGCAGGAGACCTTCGACATACTGAGAAAGTACAACATGAAGCTCAACCCGGAGAAGTGCGCATTTGGGGTCGGCTCGGGGAAGATCCTCGGCTTCATGGTATCAAATCAAGGGATCGAGATCAACCCCGATAAAAATAAGGTCGTAAAATATATCACGGTCGTGGATAATGTTAAGGCCGTACAAATGTTAATAGGACGCATAGCCGCCCTAGGCCGATTCATTTCGAGGTCCTTAGATAGAAGATATAGGTTCTTCTCACTGCTTAAGAAGAAGAGAAATTTTGCATGGACCCTAGAATTCCAACAAGCCTTTGAAGAACTAAAACGGTACCTATCGAGCCCGCCACTGCTTTACACTCCGAAAGTTGATGAGCAACTCTACTTATACTTAGCAGTCTCAGAAATCGCGGTAAGTGGGGTCCTAGTTTGAGAAGAGCAGGGTACGCAATTTCCTGTTTACTATGTTAGTCGGACCTTAGGAGAGGACGAGACCCGATATCCACACCTAGAAAAATTAGCGCATGCTTTAACAAGCTCCTCTAGGAAATTAAGACCATATTTTCAATGTCACCCAATTTTTGTTGTGACTACCTATCCCCTTCGTAATATTTTGCATAAACCCGACCTTTCGGTCGATTGGCCAGATGGGCCGTCGAGATCAGTTGGTATGATATCGAGTATCAACCCTGAACGACCATTAAGTCTCAAAGTTTTGCAGACTTTGTGGCCGAGTTCATGCTCGCCCTTGTACCTGAGGTTGAAATGGAACTATTATTAAAATCGGGTACATCATCGGGGGTGTGGACCATCTTCACAGACGGTGCTTCAAATGTGAAGGGGTCTGGGTTGGGCATCGTTTTGAAGCCACCAATGGGTACTACAATTAGATAATCTTACCAGAACTTCAAAATTAACTAACAGTGAGGCCGAGTATGAGGCCATGATTGCAGGTCTCGAGCTGGCTAAAAGTTTTGGAGTAGAAGTCATCGAGGCCAAATGTGACTCCCTACTTATGGTTAACCAAGTCAACAAGACTTTCGAAGTTCGAGAGGATCAGATGCAGAGATACTTGGACAAATTACATGTGACTCTACATCGATTTAAGGAATGGACTTCGCAACATATACCTCGGGAACAAAATAGCGAGGTTGATGCCCTTGCAAACCTGGGGTTATCGGTCGAAGATGACGAACTCAGCTCGGGGACTATCGTACAACATTTGAGATCAATAATCGAAGAGGGCCATGCCGTATAAATTCTAGAGGTTTGATTTGGGATTGGAGAAATAAGTACATCAAATACTTAAAGAACGGGAAACTCCCATCAGACCCGAAGGACTCGAGGACTCTACGCACAAAGGTAGCGCGGTTCACCTTGGCCGAGGATGGAACACTGTTTAGGAGAATGTTTGACGGACCATTGGCGATATGTTTGGGAGTTGGAGACATCGACTACATCCTACGGGAGATTCACGAAGGCACTTCTGGAAATAATTCCGGTGTCGAGTCATTGGTTCACAAGGTTATCATAGCAGGATACTATTGTGCCAAGATGGAAAAGGATACAAAAGAGTTCATTCGAAAGTGCGACAAATGTCAAAGGTATGCGTCGATGATTCATCGGCTCGGGAAGCAACTTCACTCGGTGTTATCCCCATGGCCGTTCATGAAATAGGGGATGGACATCGTCGGCCCTCTCCCATCGGCCCTAGGTAAGGCTCAATTTATTTTGTTTATGAGTGATTATTTTCTAAGTGGGTTGAAGCACAAGTTTTCGAGGAATTTAGAGAAAAAGAAGTCATATACTTCATTTGGGACCACATTATATGCCGATTTGGGATGCCTGCCGAGATTGTGTGCGATAATGGAAAGCATCTCAACGGCAGCAAAGTGACAAAATTTCTCGAGGACCACAAGAAAAGGGTTATATAGACACCATATAATCCCTGTGGGAACAGATAAGCCGAATCAACAAACAAGACCATCATTCAAAATCTAAAGAAAAGATTGACTGACGCTAAGGGGAAATGGAGAGAGATCTTGCTCGAGCTCCTTTAGCCGTTCCACATGATGTCAAAATCTAGTACGGGGACACTACCATTCTCTTTAGTATATGGTGCCGAAGCTCTTATCCCGGTCAAAGTTGGGGAACCTAGCCTCAGGTTTCGATATGCAACGGAAGAATCAAATCATGAGGCTATGAATACAAGCCTCGAATTGCTTGATGAAAGACGAGAATACGCCCTCAATCGATTGGCCGCACAAAAACAACGAATCGAGAGGTATTATAATTAAAGAGCCAATCTTCGACATTTCAAAATGGGGGACTTGGTGCTAAGGAAAGTCACCCTCAACGCTCGAAATCTGAATGAAGGAAAACTAGGGCCGAATTGGGAGGGACCGTATCAGGTCCTTGACATCATTGGTAAAGGATCTTACAAGCTAGGCACAATGGACAGTGAGCAATTCCTGAACAATTGGAACATATCTCTCCTAAAATGATACTACTGCTAAGGTATGACCTTTCCATTTTTCATTTATATTTTAAACTAACCAATTGACGGCGTTTGATGTCTTTAGATCGGAAAGCACGTGTCGCAATCTTTTTCCCTTAAACCGGTCTTTGTCCCAAATGGGTTTCTCCAGCGAGGTTTTTAACGAGGTAACCATTGTTCGTGCTAACTTAGAGCAAATCAGCAGTATCCGAGGCTTCTTTGCAATCAACCTCGAATACTAGGGGCATCACCCTCGAATGTCAACTTTGTTGCAAGGAAAGTACTTCGTGTCAACAGGGTATCGATAGGTAAATTTTTGTAAGGGCCAAACCGTCGAATGAGCCGTGCCCATGTAGGTTACTCGAGCCCTAACATCAAACATGTACGCATGTATAATCATCTATTAAGAGAAGTATTTTTCCTTGCCAAAATATTTCATGCCTTAGAAAATATTTCATACTCTTGATTTATTGTGTAAATAGGCTTAAGGGCCGATCACAACTGAAGTTCGAACAACTAACCTCACACTAGGGGGCTGCCATCCGAAAAAACAAATAAGATTGAATTATTAAAACTCCGAGACTATAAGATCTCAAAGGTAACCCTCGATTATTTATAGGTCACTGTCACCCCACTTGGGGACTGACACTTCGATCAAGCTCGAACTGAAACGGGAAAATAAGCCTAAGAGGCAAGTTCAAAAAAAAGGCCACGGCCGAATTAAGACGCTTCGGAGGCGTCCAAATTCCGTAAATAAAACAGGCCTTCGAATATTTTCATAAAATCTGTTAAAATTCTACCCTCAACCAATCTATGAAGTGTATCAACCCTCGAAAACACTAAGGGGTATAAAATTGTTCGAACTGTCGAACAATTCGTTATGTCGTGTTAAGGCACCACAAAACATTACAACGGGTCTCGATAATTGTTGATACCCAATTTTTTCTTAAATCATTTTTAAAATTTGCATATATGCCTTCAAAATCGCTTTTTATAATAACTGGCATTTTCCCCATAATTTTACATATTTTATTAATTTCTTTTCCAATTTATTCAGTATTTTATTTCAATAATTATACATAAATTGTATTACAGATAATTATCAAATATTTCCCAGCTCAATACAGTATTTTAATCATATTGGGATTTAATTATTTCGTAAATTAGCCAATTTGGCATTATTTAGCTCTAATTATAGTGATTTTACGATTATGGTCCAATTAAACATTTTATACCATTTAAATCAATAATTTGGCATTTTATATTTTTAATATTAGCCAATTACCTTAATTTCATTTTACTTAGCAGTAATTTCATTTTATATAATCATTATCTATTTTATTAATTATTTTATCTAATTTTAATGGGTATTTAACAATTGGCCACTTTTATTTTTAAATTATAGCCTAAATTGGACCCAATACCCCAACCCATCTGATAATATCCGCCCCAATTAACCCCGGCCCAAACCATATTCCTACTCGGCCCAAACCCACGACCAATCTGAGTCATTGATCAATTTAAATCAACGGCCCGGATTAGTGTTACCATAATTAAACCTAGGCGACTACCCCCCGACTCCTCATTCACTCGGTCTCTCATCTCTCTACTCTCTCTCTCTATCTCTCTAACTCTCTAGAGACTTCCATTCTCCTCTCCGCCTCCGATGAGGCCCTTCGTCTTCTCCGGCTACATCTCCACCGGAGACCATGGAATCCACACCACCCTCCTGCCTCATATGGTTCCTTTACAACCGGTGTTGCTATCCCTAAGGTCTTCAAGAGACCTGGGTTCACTCTCCTACCCCCGTGGGCATGTGCTCACCATTCTCAGGCCACCTCCGGCCGTTCGAGTAAGATCTATGACTTTTGGGGTTTAAACCAGTAACGTTTTGAGGTTTTCTTATCTTTCTGGGTTCTCTTCGAAACCCTAACTCTTAAAACTCTCCGATTCTTTAGATCTATGATAGATCTGTATATGTTTTGAGCTATTTCATTGTTTTCCTCAAAGATTCTCTGTTTTCTCTAAAATGGCTCTTCGTTTTCAAACTAGGGTTTCACGGCCCCTTTCAAACGATTTTTTATGACTTCTCAGTATGATCCTAGGGTCTCTACTGTGTTTTTACGATTTATTTAAGTTTTCCTATCTTATCTGGATTTTTGCGTTGAAATCCCTAATTTTAGACCTAAACCCTAAGTCCCCGACTTTGTCTATGATAATGTTTTCATATGTGTTGGGGTTTCATGAACTTTATGATGTTTTACCCTATGTTGGTCAGCTATGTCTCTGATTTTTCTTTGCTTACATTACTGTTTACCCTATAAATTCATGTGGATCCCTAATTTCATATGTCTTCACTACTAGTGTAACGACCGGGTCGGTCATTTTGAGATTTAGCGCCCCAATCCCCTAATAACTGCTTCTCTCATGTCTTATTATGTTAATGGAACTTGTCGGAGCGTTGAGTGGTGAAATTCGGAGTGATTTTGGACATATAGTCCTTTAAGGTGAATTTAACCTTAGAAATTGGGCTGTAGCCAGAGCTGTGTGAAGACGGATCCGGAACAGAATTCCGTCGACTCCGTTGAGTGATTTCGCGGTTAGGAGCATGTTCGGAATGTGTTTTCGAGGTCGGGTGTAGATTTAGGCTTGAATTGGCGAAAGTTAGAATTTCGGCGATTTTGGCCGATAGGTGAGATGTTGATATCGGACTCGGAATGGAATTCCGAAAGCGACAGCAGGTCCGGAATGTCATTTATGACCTGTGTGCAAAATTTGAGGTCATTAGGACGAGTTTTGACGTGTTTCGGCGTCGAATGTGAATTCTTGAAAATTCCTAAGTTAGGCTTGAATCTATGCATAATTGATGATTTTTATGTTATGGGATGTGTTTTTAAGGCGCGACCAAGTTTGAATAAGGTATTGGGTCAGTTGGTAAGTTTTGTTGAGGTCCCGGGGGCCTCGGGGTTGTTTCGGATGCCCAACGGGTGAGTTTGGGACTCTAAAGAACTGCTGAACCAGACCTGCTTCTGGTGTTACGCACCTGCGATGGTTTTTCCGCAGGTGCGGACACGCAGGTGCGGTAGCCTTGTTCGCAGGTGCGGACACGAATTAATTAGTTATTTTGATTTCTTGAAATGATATTTACATTATGCAATCACATTGAATAGATTTGGGCCACCCAGAGTCGGATACTCATGGCAAGAGCGTGATATCGGGTTGAGTAGCGCAATCAAGGTAAGTGGCTTGCCTAAATCTGTGTTGGGGAATTTCCCTTAGGCATTTTAAATGATTTTTACTATAAAAATACCATGTACGTGAGGTGACGGGTGCGTGCATGGGTTATTTTTTTTACTGAATTTCCATCGTTCTTTCTATGGCATACCTAATTTTCATTCTATTATTACTGTCATTGGTTTGAACTGAGTAGCAACTTAAGATTTAGACATGTCAATCGATTTTACCTGATTTTCCACTCATTACCATTATTTGAACCTTGTTTAAGTATTTTACCCTATATTTTTTGTTCCAACTGTTTTCCTAAACTATTGAATTACGCTACTTCTGGTATACATCTTGCATTGCATATTTAAATTGGGACTACAGACCGAGACCCGGGAGCTTTCCCCCTGTACTGCATTGCTTATTTAAATTGGGACTACAGACCGAGGTCCGGGAGCTTTCCCCCTGTACTGCATAGCATATCTAAATTGGGACTACAGACTGAGATCCAGGAGCTTTCCCCCTGTACTGTATTGCATATTTAAATTGGGAATACGGGCTGAGACCCGGGAGCTTTCCCCCTGTATTGCATTGCACGATTATCTACTGAGTTATATATTGTGCTGAGCTGAGAGCTATTTTTACATCATTCTTTCTAGTTTTACTTTAAATTTTCGTTAATTATTGCTATTTATTACAACTGTTAAATTATAACTGTTTTATTTGCAAACTCAGTAGAGCCTCAACCTGACCTTGTCACTACTTCACTAGAGTTAGGCTTAGCACTTACTGAGTACCGAATGTGGAGTACTCATGCCCTTCTGCGCATGTTTTCCCCCATGTACAGATCCAGGTACCAGTTCGCAGTACCGAGGTTAGGAGCAACAGCATTTGGAGACCGTGAGGTATTTGTGCCGCGTCCGCAGAGCCTTTTGAGTTCCCTTCCTTATTCTAGTATAGTCTTAGTGCTTAGAAAGAGATACTTTCCAGTTTCGTTATATTGAGCCATAGTGTACAACTTGTGATATTGTAGATATTCCGGGTTTTAGGCAAAGTAAAACTGTAAATGCCGAGCGGCATGGTTCAATAGCATTGCGTTTACTTCATTTTTCTATTATTGACTTGCTTTTACATTTAAAATTTCACAGTTTTAGGCTTACCTAGTCGTCTAGACTAGGTGCCATCACGAAACCCTTTGGAGGGAAAACTTGGGTCGTGACAAGCTGGTATTAGAGCATCTAGGTTCATAGGAGTCACAATGTCACAAGCCGGTTTATTAGAGTCTTGCGGATCGATGCAGAGATGTCCGTATCTATCTTCGAGAGGCTATATAACTGTTAAGAAAAGTCATACTTCTTGGAATTCCTTATCGTGCTAGTCACTGTCATAAAAAATTCTTAAACTCTATTTTACTCTTGCTTACAGATGGTTCGTACTCGTACCGGACGTATTGATGACCAGGCACCCGAGGCCCCAGTCAGAGCTGCCAATGGCAAGGGCCGGGGCAGAGGACGAGCACGCGGTGCAGCTCGAGCACCAGCTAGAGCAGAGGTAGAGGATCCCCCAGTAGCCACAGTTGGAGGGGCGCCGGAGGTTCCCACTATTACTCCAGCTCTCTAGGAGACCTTGGCCCAGTTCATGAGTGCTTTCAGTACTCTGTCTCAGGCGGGACTACTTCTGCTAGCCCTAGTTACATCCCAGGCCAGGGGAGGGACACAGACTCCTACAGCCGGTACTCCTGATCAGAGGGTTCATATGGGGCAGGTTCCAGAGTATATCCCTATGCCTCCAGCAGCTCCAGTTCAGCATGAGGCCAGAGCAGCTGCATCGGAGTCTGAGCAGCTCCGTCTTGAGAGGTACAAGAAGTATCACCCACCTGAGTTCAGCAGATTAGCTTCAGATGACGCTTTGGGTTTTCTTGAGGAGTGTCATCGCATTCTCCGCACTATGGGTATCGTGGAGACGAGTGGGGTTTCTTTCACTGCTTTCCAGTTGAGGGGAGCAGCCTATCAGTGGTGGCGTGCCTTTGAGATTAGTAGTCCGGACGAGGCAGCCTCACTTACTTGGGCTCAGTTCTTAGAGATGTTTCTACTTGAGTTTGTCCCTCAGAGCCTCAGGGATGCTTCGCGTGCAGAGTTTGAGCAGCTACGCCAGGGTACTATGACTGTGTCGGAGTATGCAGTCCGTTTCAGTGACTTGGTCATGCACCAGCTTTGGTTTCTACTGTCAGAGAGAGAGTTTTGACACTTTATTGTGGGGCTCCACCCCAGCATTCGGACTAGCATGGCCAGAGAGCTGGAGACGGATATCACTTACTAGTAGGCCGTGAGTATTGCCCGGAGGATTGAGAGTATGTTGGCCCAGGACAGAGATGAGAGAGAGGCCAAGAGGTCTCGAGAGATTGGTCACTTTTCAGGAGCTCGTGCACCAGCAGCACGCCATGGTAGGGGTTTTGTGAGTCGCCCCGTTCATTCAGCTCTTCCACTAGCTAGTGGTATTCCCGCTCCACCTAGACCTCGGGAGCCTTATTATGCACCACCAGTATCTCAGGTGCCTCCGGCTCGAGGTGCTATCATCGGCCAGTCCAGCATGCCAGTTCAGAGTCAGCCACAGCAGCCACGCCCTTAGAGGGGTTGTTTTGGGTGTGGTGACCCTCGTCATATGATCAGAGATTGCCCTAAAGCTAGGAGGGGTGCACCACTAGAGACTTATCAGGTTCCACGTCTCCCATCAGGTCCCCCAACTATTCTTCCAGCCCCAGCGGCTACCCCACCACCTAAGGAAGCTCGAGGTGGAGGTCGAGGAGTTCGGGGAGGTCGAGGTCGCCCTAGAGAGGGAGGACAGGCCAAATATTATGCCCCTTCAGCCAGATCCGAGGCCATTGCTTAAGATTCAGTCATCACATGTATTGTCCCCGTTTGTTATAGGGATGCATCAGTATTATTTGACCCAGGCTCAACATATTCATATGTGTCTTCTTATTTTTCCTCACATTTTGGGATATCTCGGGTTCTGTGAGTTCCCCCGTATATGGTTCTACTCATGTGGGAGATTCTCTTATTGTGGACCGCGTATATCGGTCGTGTTTGATTGTTATCAGTGGTTTTGAGACCATGGATGATTTATTATTACTCAGTATGGTAGATTTCGATGT
Organism: Nicotiana undulata; assembly: GCA_005239495.1. Taxonomy (NCBI): domain Eukaryota; kingdom Viridiplantae; phylum Streptophyta; class Magnoliopsida; order Solanales; family Solanaceae; genus Nicotiana; species Nicotiana undulata. The sequence goes on along the minus strand of MDKH01120337.1, from coordinate 16,727 downwards.
TATCTTGGGCATGGACTGGTTGTCGCCCCACTATGCTATTCTTGATTTTCACGCCAAGACCATGACGCTGGCTATGCCAGGACTACCGAGGTTAGAATGGAGGGGTTCATTAGAGTACACTCCTCGTCGAGTCATTTCTTTTCTTAAGGCTCAACGGATGGTTGCAAAGGGGTGTGATGCATATTTGTCCTATGTGAGAGATGTTACTGCTGAGACCCCTACAATTGAGTCAGTCCCAGTTGTGAGGGACTATCCTGATGTTTTTCCAGCTGACCTTCTGGGTATGCCGCCCGACAGAGACATTGACTTCAGCATTGACTTGTTGCCAGACACTCAGCCCATTTCCATTCCTTCCTATCGCATGGCTCCTCCTGAGTTGAAGGAGTTGAAGGAGCAGTTGCAAGAGTTTCTTGACAAGGGTTTCATCAGTCCTAGTGTATCGCCTTGGGGTGCTCCGGTGTTGTTTGTGAAAAAAAAGGATGGATCGATGCGTATGTGTATTGACTACTAGCAGCTGAATAGGGTGATAGTGAAGAATAAGTATCCATTGCTTCGTATTGATGATTTGTTTGACCAGTTGCAGGGTGCCAGGGTATTTTCCAAGATTGATCTCCGTTCGGGCTATCATCAGTTGAAGATTCGGAAGTCGGATATCCTGAAGACTGCCTTTAGGACCAGATATGGCCACTATGAGTTTCTTGTTATGTCATTCGGGCTGACCAATGCCCCATCAACTTTCATTCACCTGATGCATAACATATTTCGGCCTTATCTTGATACTTTCGTCATCGTGTTCATTGACGACATTCTGGTATATTCTCGGTCCCAGGAGGACCATGAGTAGCACTTGAGAATCGTGCTTCAGACCTTGAGAGAGAAGAAGTTGTATGCCAAATTCTCTAAGTGTGAATTTTGGTTTGATTCTGTGGCATTCCTAGGCCATGTAGTGTCTTCGGATGGGATGAAGGTAGATCCGAAGAAGGTGGAGGCGGTGTAAAGTTGGCCCAGACCGTCTTCAGCTACTAAGATCCGTAGTTTCCTCGGTTTGGCTGGGTATTATCGTTGTTTATTGGAGGGATTTTCATCCATTTCAGCGCCTATGACCAGATTGACCCAGAAGGGTGCACCTTTTATTTGGACTGAGGAGTGTGATAAGAGCTTTCAGAAGCTCAAAACAACCCTGACTACAGCTCTAGTGTTAGTATTACCCACCGGATCAGGGTCATATACAATCTATTGTGATGCTTCGAGGATTGGATTGGGAGCAGTGTTGATGCAGGACGGTAGGGTGATTGCCTACGCGTCCAGGAAGTTGAAGGTACATGAGAAAAATACTACCCTGTGCATGATCTCGAGTTGGCAACGATAGTTCACGCCTTGAAGATATGGCGTCATTATTTATACGGTGTTCCCTGTGAGATATATACGGATCACCGGAGTTTGCAGCACATTTTCAAGCAGAAGGATCTCAATTTGCGCTAGCGTAGGTGGTTGGAATTACTCAAGGATTATGACGTCACTATATTATACTACCCGGGGAAGGCCAATGTGGTGGCCGGCGCCCTAATTCGCTGGGCGGAGAGTTTGGCATATCTTCGTGCAGCTGAGAGGCCCTTAGCCTTGGATGTTCAGTCCTTAGCCAGTCAGTTCGTGAGATTGGACCTTTCTGAGCCTCACCGCGTATTTGCGTGTGTTGTTGCTCGATCTTCTCCTTATGACCGCATTCGGGAGCGCCAGTATGATGATCCTGACCTTCGGGCTCTTCAGGTTAGAGTTCAGCAGGACGGTGTCAGGGACATGACCACAGGTGATGATGGTGTGATGAGGATGTAGGGCCGTATTTGTGTGCCCAATGTAGATGGACTTCGGGAGTTGATTCTTGAGGAGGCCCATAGCTCGCGGTACTCCATCCATCCCGGTACCGCGAAGATGTACCAAGATTTGAGACAGCACTATTGGTGGCGGAGGATGAAAAAGGATATAGTGGAGTTCGTAGCCAAGTGCCTCAATTGTCAGCAAGTCAAAGGTGAGAATCAGAGACCGGGAGGATTACTTCAGCATATGAGGCTTCTAGAGTGGAAGTGGGAGCAGATCACCATGGATTTTGTGGTTGGACTTCCTCAGACTTTGAGGAAGTATGATGCTATTTGGGTGATTGTGGACCGACTGACCAAGTCAGCCCATTTCATTCCGGTATTAACTACATATTCTTCTGAGAGGTTGGCCCAGATCTACGTGCGGGAGATAGTCCGGTTGCACGGTGTGCTGATGTCCATTATATAAGATCGAGGTCCTCAGGTCACCTCGCACTTTTGGAGAGCCTTGCATAGTGAGTTGGGCACCCAGATTGATCTCAGTACAGCATTTCACCCCCAGACGGACAGGCAGTCCGAGCGCACGATCCAGATTCTTGAAGATATGCTCCGTGCTTATGTGATGGATTTTGGAGGGTCATGGGATCAGTACTTGCCTCTTGCAGAGTTTGCTTATAATAACAGCTACCAGTCCAGCATTCCGATGGCGCCGTTTGAGGCTTTGTATGGTAGGCGGTGCAGGTCTCCAGTAGGATGGTTTGAGTCGGGCGAGGCCTAATTGTTGGGTACAAATTTGGTTCAGGATGCTTGGACAAGGTGAAGGTGATCCAGGATAGACTTCGCACAGCTCAGTCCAGGTAGAAGAGTTATGCCGACCGGAGAGTTCGTGACTTGGCATTCATGGTTGGTGATCGGGTTTTGCTTCGGGTATCGCCTATGAAGGGTGTCATGAGATTTGGGAAGAAGGGCAAGCTGAGTCCGAGGTTCATTGGCCCTTTTGAGGTGTTGCAGTGGGTTGGGGAGGTTGCTTATGAGTTGGCCTTGCCTCCCAGCCTAGCAGAAGTTCATCCGGTGTTCCACGTTTCCATGCTCCGGAAGTATCACGGAGATCCGACTAATGTTTTGGATTTCAGCTCAGTTCAGTTGGACAAGGATCTATCATATGTTGAGGAGTCTGTGGCCATCTTGGATAGGCAGGTCAGAAAGCTCAGGTCGAAAAATATTGCATCAGTTAAGGTGCAGTGGAGGGGTCATCCGGTCAAGGAGGCGACTTGGGAGACCGATCAGGACATGCGGAGTCAGTACCCTCATCTTTTCACAACTTCATGTATGTTTCTATACTCGTTCGAGGACGAACGATTTTCTTAAGAGGGGAAGAATGTAACGACCCGGTCGGTCGTTTTGAGAGTTAGCGCCACGATCCCCTAATAACTGCTTCTCCCATGCCTTATTATGTTAATGGAACTTGTTGGAGCGTTGAGTGGTAAAATTCGAAATAATTTTGGACATATAGTCCTTTAAGGTGAATTTTAACCTTAGAAATTAGGTCGTAGCTAGAGCTGTGTGAAGAAGGATCCGGAACGGAATTCCCTCGACTCCGTTAGCTCCGTTGAGTGATTTCGGGGTTAGGAGCATGTTCGGAATGTGTTTTCGAGGTTGGGTGTAGATTTAGGCTTGAATTGGCGAAAGTTAGAATTTCGGCGATTTCGGTCGATAGGTGAGATTTTGATATCGGACTCGGAATGGAATTCCGAAAGCGACAGCAGGTTCGGAATGTCATTTATGACCTGTGTGCAAAATTTGAGGTCATTCGGACAAGTTTTGACGTGTTTCGGCGTCGAATGTGAATTCTTGAAAATTCCTAAGTTCTTAGGCTTGAATCTATGCATAATTGATGATTTTGATGTTATGGGATGTGTTTTTAAGGCCCGACCAAGTTTGAACAAGGTATTTGGGTCAGTTGGTAAGTTTGGTTGACGTCACGGGGGCCTCGGGGTTGTTTCGGATGCCCAACGGGTGAGTTTGGAACTCTAATGAACTTCTGAACCAGACATGCTTCTTGTATTTCGCACCTGCGATAGATTTTCCGCAGGTGCGGTGGCCTTGTTCGTAGGTGCGGTTTTGGGTGGGGTAGCCAGTGGTCGCAGGTGCGACCTGGGTTCCACAGGGGCGGGACCGCAGGTGCGACCAGACGACCGCAGCTGCGGCCCTAAGCATTCTTAAGTGACTTCCGCACCTGCGATGAAATTTCCGTAGGTGCGGGTGAGGAGCTGCAGGTGCGAAATCCCTGGGCTGTTAATTCTAAAATCCAAGGGTTTGAAATTCATACTCCAAAATCGATTGAGAGCTCGGGAATTGGCGATTTTCAGTGGGATTCGAAGAGGAGGATCATAGGTAACGTTTTCTAATCCTAATCCCTTGTTATATCATTAATCCACATCAATTTCCTTAATCTAATCCATGAAAATGGGTGAAAAACCATGAAAACTCTATGAAACTTCCCTAACTAAAAATCTCAGGATTTAGGGGGATTTTGGCATCGGATTTCGATGATTCTTGTTCGAGTGAGTTCATGAGTGAATGGGTGTCTAGAAAATATAACTTTTATCCGATTCCGAGACGTGGGCCCGAGGGGAGTTTTGGTCAAAATTCCTAATTTCGCGTATTAGTTCGGAATTAATTAGTTATTTTGATTTCTTGAAATGATATTACATTATGCAATCGCGTTGAATAGATTTTGGCCACCCGGAGTCGGATACTCATGGGAAGAGCGTGATATCGGGTTGAGTAGCGCAGTCAAGGTAAGTGGCTTGCCTAACTCTGTGTTGGGGAATTTCCCTTAGGCATTTTAAATGATTTTTACTATAAAAACCCCATGTACGTGAGGTGACGGGTGCATGCATGGGTTATTTTTTTACTGAATTTCCATCGTTCTTTCTATGGCATACCTCATTTTCAATTCTATTATTACTGTCATTGATTTGAACTGAGTAGAAACTTAAGATTTAGACATGTCAATCGATTTTACCTGATTTTCCACTCATTACCATTATTTGAACCCTGTTTAAGTATTTTACTCTATATTTTTTTTCCAATTGTTTTCCTAAACTATTGAATTACGCTACTTCTGGTATACATCTTGCATTGCATATTTAAATTGGGACTACGAACCGAGATCCGGGAGCTTTCCCCTTGTACTGCATTGCATATTTAAATTGGGACTACGAACCGAGATCCGAGAGCTTTCCCCCTGTACTGCATTGCATATTTAAATTGGGACTACGAACCGAGATCCGAGAGCTTTCCCCCTGTACTGCATAGCATATCTAAATTGGGACTACGGACTAAGATCCGGGAGCTTTCCCCCTGTACTGCATTGCATATTTTAATTGGGACTACGGGCCGAGACCTGGGAGCTTTCCCCCTGTATTGCATTGCACGATTATCTACTGAGTTATATGCAGTGCTGAGCTGAGAGCTATTTTTACATCATTCTTTCTAGTTTTACTTTAAATTTCCGTTAATTATTGCTATTTATTACAACTGTTAAATTATAACTGTTTTCTTTGCAAACTCAGTAGAGACTCAACCTGACCTCGTCACTACTTGACTAGGGTTAGGCTTGGCACTTACTGAGTACCGAATGTGGAGTACTCACGCCCTTCTGCGCATGTTTTCCCCCATGTGCAGATCCAGGTACTAGTGCACAGTACCGAGGTTAGGAGCAGCAGCAACATTTGGAGACCGTGAGGTATTTCTGCCGCGTCCGCAGAGCCTTCCGAGTCCCCTTCCTTATTCTAGTATAGTCTTAGTGCTTAGACAGAGATACTTTCCAGTTTCGTTATATTAAGCCATAGTGTACAGCTTGTGATATTGTAGATATTCCGGGTTTTGGGCAGAGTAAAACTGTAAATGTCGAGCGACATGGTTTAATAGCATTGCTTTTACTTCATTTTTCTATTATTGACTTGCTTTTACATTTACAATTTCGCAGTTTTAGGCTTACCTAGTCGTCTAGACTAGGTGCCGTCACGAAACCCTTTGGAGGGAAAAATTGGGTCGTGACAACTAGGGTCCCTGACTTATTCCCTTGCTTATATTATGTCCATTCGTTCATGCATAGAAGTTTATAGTAATCATTATTATTCTCTATTATTTGAATCCCTGATTCCTTGTGATTTGAAAACCATGCTGATTTCCTATGGGATACTTTCACTAATTTCCGACCTTAGTTTATTTCTTACCTTGTTGCATGATTAATTTGTTGTTAATTGATTCCTATTCTCTTAATTAGAATCTGGTGAACCTAGCCTCTATTGTATGCTTGTACTGGGTTGAAATTATTTCCTTATATGTTATATGCATGTCACATATGGGAATTTTCCTTATTTGCTATTTGCCTACTAACCATTTGAACTTAACCCCTTCAATTAAGGGATACTTATGCTGATTTTACACTATTTTTATTCCTCTAAGCTACATATGGCACCTTTCCTTATTTGTTGTCTGATAATACTGTTTGAACTTGATTCCTTCAATTAGGGGACACCTATATTGATTGTGCACTGATTGATACTCAGTCCCTTAATTACTGGTTAACTTTTATTCCCACCTTATTTGCTACTTGTCTTCAAAACTATATATATGCATGGTCTTCTCTCATTAAAAGACACGAACATATACCTTGTTCTACTCTCTTTTACTCACACACACATTCTATTGGTCCTCTCTTGATTGCTTGTTGTTACTAGTCGGCTGGAAGCCAAGACTAGTTATTCTACTTGCTTACTTCTTACTCTGTATTTGCTATCTTCAACTGGTATATTTCCAATTTATATTTAAAGTCTCCAAAACAATATGTTTCTCTGGGTACTACGATTCATCTTGTTTTTTATCTTCTTTTACTTATGGCTTTGTTGTCCTACTTGCAACTAATTTGGTATACTCTGTTGTTTAGTTCTTACTACCCCTCCCATTTAGCCTCAGCGTGTGTACTCCCTCTTGTGTGTTTCAATGTCATCCTACTTATGTCTTCTGTGATCCCTAGTGTACTACAATTGCATTGTATATTACCTAGCCTCCATGTAATCTTGAACACATGTTGTTTCTTAAACCTATGTGTAATTATGTACTACCCTCTCCCAGTACTCCCTCGAATCTGATTATGTTTAGATCTTGGCATGAATTCATGGTGACCAACTGTGTTTGTGACTGTTCAGACTCAATACTAGTCTGTGACACTCTAAAACTTCTCTAAATGCTAATATGTATCCCAATCTATTTCTATGTGTCCCCAATTCCCACTGTTCTTGAGTGAAATCTATGTTTGAATGTGCTGGACCTGTTCGAGTTGTTTGCCGCTTTTCCAAAGATGTTTACATTATATTCAAGTTGTTTCATTACTGATCAAAACCTTTTTTTCAGAAAACTTCTTTACTTATTGAATCAATCCAGTACTTTTTTTTGTCAAAACCTTTTCAAACCTATCTCCTGCACTTCACTTTATTCCTAGACTCTTAAGTTCTACCCCGTCAGTGTGAGCACTGCTTTGGGACCCCTGAGCTCCCTCTGCACACTAACACACTGAGGCTGGTACTTCCATACTGCACATGTCCAATTCTTGGTTACTAAGTCTGGGTGTGAGCATTGCCCGGGAGCCCTTGAGGTCCTTAGGGAACTTTGACACACCCGTATTATGTAAGGTTGTGAAATACCATATGCAATGAGGTTTGGGGGATTAGGGCCTAATTGAAGGCTCCCTATAGAATAGCTTCTTATTTTCTATTTTTGGTTATGTAATTCATAATCCTTGCCCTGTAATAGTTTGTAAACAACTCTGGGGATGGATTCTGAAAGAGGGAAAGGGATAACTTGCATGCTATAAAGGGTAGAATCCATGCTTAGGTTTACATTTCCTATTTTTGCACAATAGAACCCATGTTTAGGACCAATGTGTGCAAAATCATGCATTAGATACCATGTCCCTAGGTCTCATGCATACTGTTTCCAGCATCTTTTACATTACTATTATATCACCTAGAAATCCTATTCTAGGATACAGATATTAATAATTTGTACTTCATGCAACTCTGTCTCATAATGCCATAACCATGCCTCATAAACACTCAGAAATCCCGTCTCTAGGATAGCACTAAGTAAACTATCACGCTTGCATCTTCTGAAACCATTGTTGATACTGGACTGCCGTGCATTTAGATAACTTGTTCTTTAGGAATTGTGCATATAAATCATCCTGCCTTACCTGTGCATTAGATATCATGTTATAGGGTCCTAATCGCTCAACTACACTTAGTCTAATTACTGATGCATATAAAAGGTATAAACAACCTCACTCAGTTCTCTCTAAAACAATTGGTAATACGTGTGTGTTCTGAACAACCTAGAACAACATGTTTAGGTAACAATCTGCAACAATTTCTCTAATAATTCTGATACATTGTCCCCCGCCTAGGCAAGCCTTAGGGGATTAAATTTCTAAAACTGGAAGTCTGTCTCTCTCTTGTGTGTGTTGCTTAATGCTAACAGGTTCTTTCAATCATTAGGCAAACTGATTAGGGATTTCAAGTAATAACAAAACTACATGTCTGTTTATCCTCTGAATTCACCTAGACACCATGTCTTAGGATCTTAATTAACAATACTGCCCTTATATGTGTTTGAGTCGTGCTAATTATATGCATTATTTTCGGAGGTAAATCTGATCCTCTTATATGCTCCTATGTGTTTCCCTCTAACTGCAGTCCTACATGTTCTTTGCTTGTCGCCTTAGAATTTTACCCCTTTAAACCTGAGGGTTTGCCTAGTACCTACCCTTTTAGGATAGTAGTCCTAACCTCCTCCGGGACTGATAGGAAGGGACGTGTAATAGCACGCAATAGAGCTCGTGACCAACACACACTTTAAACACCTTCACGGGGTGGGAAAGGGTAGAATATGGATATGATGACCGATGCGCTAATACCACGTGTAACCCCTCTTCGAGGAGTGTCATACCGGGTATTGCATGGATGTGATCCATATTAATATAAACCTAGGATATCCCTTGCTTTAAAAATTAGATTATAACTCTTTTCAAAATTTATCCGTTCTATAATCATTTTCAAACACATGCATGCTTTAAGTCCCCTCTTACTTAAGCCTTTACTTGTTATTTGTTAAATTGTACAAATTCACAAAACCATTTGGCCAGGAACCACACTTGTGGATCCTGAGAGGTGCCTAACACCTTCCCTTTGGGATAATTTCAAGCCCTTACCCTATCTCTAGTTAGCAACGTAGTTGTAAATGAACCCCTAGGTGCCCTAACGCACCGTTAAAATCGTTAGGTGGCGACTCTCCAAAAATGCAAACCTCTTTCCCAAAGGGAAAGAGTTGCCTCAACCCAAATGTCATGAACCCGATCTCCGCGAGGGAAAAGGGGGGCACGACAGCATGGCTACTCTGCTGGGGATTATAGGCTTTTACCATTTCAAATTGTTTTGTGAATTTGTACCTTTGCTTTGTTTAATACTAGCACCCTTTCCTCTTCCCTTCTACGTGCAATTACTTGTTTATTTCTTTCAAGTATTTAGTTTTCCCCCAAAACGAAACTGACATGTTTCTTCGTTTTCCTTTGTAACCGCTTTAAATAATAACTGTTGTATTTACCGCTTTTCCTTAACGTGCAAATACATGACAATCTATTTTAATGCTTATTATTGCATAATCATGCTCAACATTCATACTCCACTCGTGCCAAACAAAATACTAAAGCAACTCTTGATGAGTGGTTGCGCTCTTCCTATATTATTACCCCTTAAATTCGGAAAGGCTTATTTGCGGTAAAACTAGTCGATCAGCGGTGTAGTCGACGGTTCCGTGCCTTTCCCCCTTGAGTTGTCCACTCAAGGGTACCAGTCTAAAACCCCAGAGAAACCTTATTCTGTTGTATTTTTGGATGCATCATCAAACCTAGCCAAGCTAAAGTGGTGTCCGCACGATAGCTTTTAAGATAGCCTTATCCAAAAAAGTCCATCGGGTTTTCCCTAAACCCAAACGGACGTCATCACGTTCTGTGCGTTTATTTGGAGAACTAAATGCTTCATGCTAATTATTGATATTAAATAGTCGAGTCCGGTGGGGGTTAGGGCCTAACTTTATTTGCCTTGCAGAAATATGAGGCACGAGGTCCCCAGATTTGGCATGGTCTCCAACATCCACCCAGGACTACTGAGTTGGTTGGAAGATCTACACTCCAGTGACACAAATCTCGTCAAAAAATACTTAGGCAATCTATTATCCCTGCTACCTTATTCTGGGATTGTGAAAGGTCCGTGTTCTGCTTTGGAGACATTGAAATAACGCCTTTACTGGAGGAAATAAGAGGATCTGAGTGGTCAGAGCAAGCCAGGGTACGTCCGAGGCCACAGGGGTTATAGATGAAAGGGTTGAAGCACAAGTCAAGTTCACCCAGCTGCGCAAAAGGGTCCGTGAATGTGAGGATGAACACCACGAAATACATGAAGCTAACAAGAAGCTGATCGAGGAGTGGAAAGACATGGCTATCAGCACCAACGAGAGGTTGGGATACTTAGAACAAGGTATAGTCGAGCTGGAAAGAAATCCATCAAGAGGGTTGAAGATTGTCAAAAGGCTGAAGGGACCAAAGATGGACATCTAGCCAGAGCATACCTACTACTAGGACTACGTGAGCTGGGGAATCTGTTCGAAGGAGTCAAGAATGCCGAGTTTGGGGAAGGTCTTTCTGGGACCAAATAAATAGGAATGTCTTTATTAGTGACTTTTATTTTTCATTTAGTTAGTGTCATTTTTGGGATTTGTCTATTTTTCTTATCAATAAAATAAGGCATTTAGCATCTTATGTTCTCCAAATCAATTTGTCGCTAGGCCTACCTCGGGCACAAAAGAGGTTCCCAAATTAGGATGTGCTTTACATTCCCGCACTATGTGTTTAAATACTGCAATATTTTTCATAATCTTCACTGACTAGTTACCTTTTGTTTTTATTTTTCTTTTCTTTATCGTTCCCCTCCCCAAAGGTTAGTTCGTGCACTCTGGCATCATCAGCTTATCTCACAAGATCCAAGAGCCCTCCACCCACTCCTCCTCCTAGTCCTCCCAAAGGCAAGAACCTCCAAGGGATCTCCAAAACTATCAAGATCAAAAGCCATGGCACCACTTTTGGGCTGGGGTACGACTATACTTGGAAAGAGTATAATGACTAGTCGCCGCCTTGGAGCGGTCCTTACTACCCATTGGAGCAGCCGATACCGCATCTGGAGCAAACATTCCAGCAAGCCGACGTTATTTATGGGTCAGACGAGGAGGAAGCACTAACAGCAATGAGGAATTTGTGTCTGGAGGACGATGATATGGATTGTTGTGTTGTTCTCGAGGAGGAGGGGGAGGAAGGCCCTTCCATACAAACTATGAGCAAAGGGACATACCTCAAGAACTGGTCTATCAAGACAACCAAAGCCCGACGAACCTCGGGGTAGCAAGGCTAAAACAAGCAGTATTTACTATTTTATTTGCTAAAATGATTTTCCCTTTCCGCATTTTTCAATTCCTGCAATAAGATCCTCAATGTTCAAAACATTTATTCAATTTATCAAAGCATTTCCTAATTTTTCTTATGAATCTGATATTTATTGCCACTGTTTTCTCTCATTACTTTATCTATACTGCATTACTATTACTTTTCTTGATGAACCGATGATTGTGACATGCAATGAGACAATGCAGCAAACAGACGTCAATTCATAGGAAGATGATATACCCGACGAGATTATCAAAGAAGTTGAAAACTTTGAGAACAGACCTAAGTCCAACCTGGACGACTGAGGTTATCAACCTGAGAAATTCAGAAAACGTCAAGGAAACACGGATCAGTATTCATTTGTCACCAACAGTGAAGAAAGAATACACAGAGTTTTTGAAGAAGTATGAGGATATATTCGTTTGGTCGTATGATGACATGACTGGCCTAAGTACGTCTATCATGGCTCACAAACTGCCAACCAATTCAATGTGTCCACCGGTAAAGCAAAAGCTCAGAAAATTCAAACTTGACATGAGTTTGAAAATCAAGGAAGAAGTTCCCAAGCAGATCAATGCCAAAGTTCTCGGTGTAGTTGAGTACCCAACATGGTTAGCCAACATTGTACTTGTTCCGAAGAAGGACGGGAAGGTCAGAGTCTGTGTCGACTACCGAGATCTCAACCGGGCCAGTCCGAAAGATGACTTCCCTTTGCCAAATATACACATCCTGATTGACAATTGCGCCAAGCCTGAACTACAATCATTCATGGATTTCTTCGCTGGTTATCATCAGATTTGGATGGATGAGGAAGATGCTGAGAAAATGGCTTTCATTACGCCATGGGGAGTGTACTATTACAAGATGATGCCATTCGCCTTGAAAAATGCCGGGGCCACCTACATGAGGGCTATGACCACCATATTCCACGACATGATTCACAAGGAGATCGAGGTATACGTGGATGATGTTATTATCAAGTCCAAGAAAGCCACTGATCACATAGAAGACTTGAGGAAGTTCTTCAATAGGTTGCGAAAATACAATCTGAAGATGAACCCCGCGAAGTGTGCAATCGGGGTTCCTGCTGGGAAGTTGCTGGGGTTTATTGTGAGCCGCCGGGGAATAGAATTGGATCCGTCAAAAGTCAAGGCCATTCAAGAGCTACCGCCGCCAAAGAACAAGAAGGATGTGATGAGTTTCTTGGGGAGACATAATTACATCAGTCGGTTCATAGCATAGTCCACAGTTATTTATGAGCCGATTTTCAAAATGCTGAAGAAGGACGCCGCGACCAAGTGGACCGATGATTGCCAAAAGGCCTTCGATAGAAGCAAGGAATATTTGTCAACACTGCCAGTCCTGGTACCGGTAACATCAAGAAGATACTAAGGAAGATGATAGAAAGGCACAAGCAGTGGCATGAAAAGTTATCGTTTACCCTATTGGGATACCGCACTACGGTTCGCACATCAACCGGGGCAACTCCTTATATGCTGGTTTATGGTACATGTGAACACCCAATTTTTGCCCCGCGTGGAAATTACTCCTAAAAATAATCAAAAAATAACTTTTAATGAATTTTAGGAATTTTTCTTTATTTAGTTGCATTTCATGCATGTTTAATATTTTAAAATCATAAAAAAAAAAATTAAAAAAATTGTCACATTCTTCATTTCATGTAATCTTAGGTTTAATTATCATTTTTTGAAATTAATTACCCTTTAATTGAGATTAATATATAAGCACAAAATATATACATTAGCTTAATCAATTAGTTTATTTAATTAGTTAAAATGTTAATTAGGTCGTTTTGATAAAAGGAATATAATTAGTAGTAAGATGACCATTTTTGAAAGATAAAATTTGCCCTTATTTCAAATTGGCCTAATTTCAGGGCCCAAATCTCAGGCCCAACTAAATTCCCCATATTCTAACCATAATCCCTTCCTCTATATAATAGACACACTCATCTGAAAAAAAGAGGACACCCTCCCTGAGCAAAAATGGCAACGGTTGACCACCCTCAAACGACCTTCTTCTTCACTAACTCGTCCTCCTAAAAAGCACAAGACCCAGACATACCTGAACACACAAAAAAGGGGACTGATTTTTCTTCTTCACCAAAAGTCAGCCCCAAATCCTCTCTGGCTTGCTGGAAAAACGAAAAATAAAAACAGATATCACACAACGAAAAAATAGAGGCTAAAAATGAGTGAGCAAGAAAGATTAAAATTACCACTGTTGGCCGCCGTTATTCGCGGGAACTGCTTGATTACAATTGGAAACTTTAAGATCTGAGAGTCAAGGTCGCCGGTCCAAAGTTCAGTCAATAGCTCGCTGTAATCGATTTGATTCGTGTATTCACGTTTGGAGAACACCGAGCAAAGGTCCATTCTATCTCCCATGTTCTTCTCTTTTCTGATTTGTGCGTATAAATGGCATGTGTTGATAAATATGGGACTGAAATATATAAAAGCATATTTTGAGTTTATTTGCTGGAGTTTTTGGTTTTCTTATGTCATACAGAATGCAAATTCTTTATATAAATTTGTGGTGTGATCAATTATGTGGTTGTCAATTATTTCAGTTAAGGATGCTAGTTAACTTTTTGTTGTATTTCGACTCCTATCTTCTATCTATTGTTTTGACTTGAGGAAATTTTATAAAATCTCAACTCAGTTTTGGTCAACAAAGAAAGGAAGAATGAAAATAAGATGAATAAAAAACATACATTTATAGTTAGTCAAAACCAACTCCACCAAAAAATTCCATATTCGTTCTATAAGCTAAAAAAGGGATAATTAGTGAAAATCATGGTTCTATAGTTCTCAACTTTAATACACGACCTTGAACTTAGATTTATGACCATTGTAGTTTGTTTTAGACGCGATTAATAAATCATTGTGGCTATGGGTACAGTACCCGTGGCATGGTTATGTCACATAAATCCCGTTTGAGGTATGCGTTCGCGTAACTTCGGCCAAACAATCTTAATAATAATAAACTATTTTTAATTGTGTACACGTTCGCGTGACACAAATGAGATTTAAAAAGTGAATATTTGTAGAAATGCTTTTAGGAGCGGATTTTCGAAATAATTATCGTAATTACGTACATGTTCGCGTGACGTGATTTCGATTTCTTTTATAATCAAAACAAAAATACGCGCTTGCGCAACTTCATTTTATACTTTAATTGACTTCAGTATCAAAAATTATGTACACGTCCGCGTGACACGATTTTTGACACATCTCAATCTCAACGGGTTTTACGCATACGGGACCCGTCTCAAAATAACTCTTTAAATACAAGTGAATAATAAAAGCGATAAAAAGATAAAAATACACATAGGTATAAAAGCAGTAATTAAATAATTTATGCCAAGTTTAATCATTAAGTGACCGTGCTAGAACCGCGGAACTCGGGAATGCCTAACACCTTCTCCCGGATTAACAGAATTCCTTACCCGGATTTCTGGTTCGCAGACATTTTATATAGAGTCAAAAAATTTCCTCGATTTGGGATATTAAAATAAATGGTGTCCCGGAACACCGTAAAAAATCCGGGTGGCGACTCTGAAACTAACAAATAAATCTCAAAATCGAATAATGTCACTTAAAGTGGAAAAACTCCCTTATTACCCTTAACAGGTGAAAAAAGGAGGTGTGACAGCTCTGGTGTAACGACCTGGCCGGTCGTTTTGGAGAGTTAGTGCCCCGATCCCCTGATAATTGTTCCTCCCTTGTCTTATTAGGTTAATGGAACGAGTCGGAGCGTTGAGTGATGAAAATTGGAGTGTTTTTGGACATATAGTCCTTTAAGGTGAGCTTGACCTTAGAAATTGGGCCGGAGCGGGAGCTGTATGAAGACGGATCCGGAATGGAAATCCGTTGACTCCGTCAGCTCCGTTGAGTTATTTCGGGGTTGGGAGTGTGTTCGGAATGTGTTTTTGAGGCTAGACGTAGATTTAGGCTTGAATTGGCGAAAGTTAGATTTTTGGCGATTTCGGCCGATAGGTGAGATTTTGTTATTGGACTCGGAATGGAATTCCGAAAGCGACAGTAGGTCCGGAATGTCATTTATGAATTGTGTGCAAAATTTGAGGTCATTCAGACGGGTTTAGACGTGGTTCGGCGTCGGAAGTGAATTCTTGAAAATTCCTAAGTTCCTAGGCTTGAATCTATGCATTTTTGGATATTTTGATGTTATGGGACGTGTTTTTAAGGCTCGACTAAGTTGGAATGAGGTATTGGGGTCAGTTGGTGGTTTTGGTTGAGGTCCCGGGGGCCTCGGAGTCGTTCGGATGTTTAACGGGGAGTTTTGGGACTTTGCAAGCAGCTGAACCAGATCCTCTTCTGGTGTTCCGCATATGCGATGGAATCTCCACAGGTGCGAGCTCGCAGGAGCGACCCCCTAGCCGCAGGTGCGAAGGGTGAGGAGTCTTCCCAGGGTCCGCAGGTGCGAAGGAGCTTCCGCAGGTGCGGAGCCGCACCAGCGACAAAAGACCCGCAGGCGCGACCCCTGCCCAGCCTAAGTGAATTCCGCACCTGCGATTGGATTTCCGCAGGCGCGGAGCCGCACCAGCGACCAGCCAGCCGCAGGTGCGATCCCAGGGGTTTTAATGAAATCCCGTACCTGCGATGATATTTCCGCAGGTGCGATACCGCAGGTGCGGTTAAACGGACCGCAGGTGCGGAAATCCCTGTTCATATTCTAATAATCCGAGGGTTATGTTATTTCACCATTTTTGAGTTGTGGGAGCTCGGGAGGGGCGATCTTTGAGAGGATTTTCACGTGGGTAATCGAGGTAAGTGATTTCTAACCATCATAGGTTAATTTACACGATTCTAGTCCAAAATTCCACCCTTAATTCGAGATTTTTAAGTTGAAATTTGGGAAAATTAGAAGAAACTTCCTAGAACGAATTTTGGTGTTTTGATTGAGTATTTAACCTCCCATTTGAGAGATTTTCATATGGTTAGACTCGTGAGTGAATAAGATTTCGGAAAATATAAATTTTACCCGAATCCGAGACGTGGGCCCGAGCGGAGTTTTGGTCAAATTTTCTAATTTCGTGTATTAGTTCTGAATTAATTAGTTATTTCGACTTCTTGAATTTATATTTACGTTATCCCATCGAATTGAATAGATTTGGGCCACCCGGAGTTGAATACTCGTGGCAAGAGAGTGATTAGCGGTTGAATTGCATAGTTGAGGTAAGTGGCTTGCCTAACTCTGTGTTGGGGAATCTCCCTTAGGCATTTTACTGGTTTTTGCTATAAAAAAAACCTGTGTACGTGAGGTGATGAGCGCGTGCACGGGATATTTTCACTGAAGTTCCTTATTTCTTT
>ML272367.1:0-53548 GCA_005239495.1 Nicotiana undulata | reverse complement strand
AGGTTAGGCAAAACACTTACCTCGGCTCCAAAAATGCAAGTCAAGCCTCAATCACAACCTTCCTTCTCGAATCCAACTCCGAATCGATAATATCTAGACATAATGGATTTATTAACATCAATGAATAATCAATAAACCAATTCCGAAGCCTAATTATACATTTTCTACTATTCTTCCAAAAATACCAAAATCCGACCCCGGGCCCGCTTGGTCAAAACTCGAGGCTCGGACCGAAACCCGATCACCCATAACCCCCGGAGTTAGAATATATAATTTGTTTTAAGATTCTACCCCAAATTGAGGTTGAATTCCCAAAAATTCCATAAACCTAACTCTACCCAAAAACCCCTAATTTCTACCTTGTTTTCATGATTGTTGGCCCAGGTTCTAGTGATTAGGGAAAGAAAATGGAAGGAATTGGTGTTAGGAACACTTACCCAAATGGTTATGGAGGAGAAAATGGCTTGGAGGTCTTTAATGGGGCTTGGAGAAGAAGAAGGAAGTGAAAATTATGAAAATCCCGTATGGTATTCTGTTTTTGGGGTATTTTAATAACTGCGAAAAAATACCCTTCGCGTTCGCGGGCCCCCCTGGCCGTGTTCGTGAAGGGTTGACTAACCTGACCTACGTGTTCGCGAGCCCTTGGCCGCGTTCGCGAAGGGTATTACACCTGACACCAGCAAATCATCAAAAACACCAGATTTTTCCACTTTGCACACTCCGATAGCTGCCCGAAACTCACCCGAGCCCTCGGGTCTCAAAACCAAAAACACACACAACTCCCAAAACATCCTACAGACTTATTCAAGCTTTTAAATCACCAAATTAACATAAAAACAATGAATTAAACTCCAAAATCTATAGAATTTTCTAAAACTTCATAAACTTCTAAATTTCTTATTTTTAGTCCGAAACACGTCAAACCACGTCCGTTTCCTACCAAATTTCACAGATAAGACAAATAACATATAATAAACCTGTTCCGGGCTCCGGAACCATAATACGGGCCCGGTAACATGGTTTTCACTTAATTATTCAATTTCAAAATACTTTATTATTTTCAGAAAATGATTTTCTTTATAAATTCATTTCTCAGGCTTGGGACCCCGGAATTTGATTTCGGGCATACGCCCAAGTCCCATATTTTCATCACGGGTTCGGGTCTGTTTACCAAAAATGTTGACCAAAGTCAACTTTATTCTTTTAATTATCATAAATTCCATTTTTCATCAAATTTCAACATAAAGACTTCCCGGCTACACGCCCGGGCTGCGCACACATATCGAGGTGAGATTAACGGAGGCTTTCGAGGCCTCGGGACACAGATTTAGCTAGAATTACTTAGGATGACCTTTTGGGTCATCACAATCTCCACCTCTAAAACAAACTTTCTTCCTCGAACGGACATAGAAAAGTACCTGAGTCTGAGAAAAGATGGGGATGACCTCTCCACTGAACACGGACCAAAGGATAACTCTTCGACCTCAACTGGCGAACTTGCCTATCTAATATAGCTATCGGCTCCTCCTCATAAGTCAGATCCTTGTACTGGACACCGCTGAAGTCAAGAACAAGAGATGGATCTACAATATACCTCCGGAGCATGGATACATGAAACACTAGATGCACTGCTGATAAATGCAGTGGCAAGGCAAGTCTGTTGGCCACCTCTCCTACCTTATCCAAAATCTCAAATGGACCAATATACCTAGGGCTCAACTTGCCCTTCTATCCGAATCTCATCACGCCCTTCATAGGCGACACTCGAAGGAACACCTCGTCTCCTACCATGAAAGCCAAATCTCGAACTCTACGATCTGCATAACTCTTTTGCCTGGAATAAGCTGTACGAAGCCTATCCTGAATAATCTTCACCTTATCCAAGGCATCCTGGACTAACTCAGAACCCAATAATCTAGCCTCTCCGGGCTCGAACCATCCGACTGGAGACCGACATCGCCTACCATACAACGCCTCATACGGAGCCATCTGAATGCTCGACTGGTAACTGTTGTTGTAGGCCAACTCTGCTAAAGGCAAGAACTGATCCCATGAACCACCAAAATCAATAACGCAAGCCCGCAGCATATCCTCCAAAATCTGAATAGTACGCTTGGACTGTACGTCTGTCTGAGGATGAAATATTGTGCTTAACTCAATCTGTGTGCCCAACTCTCACTGAAATACTCCCCAGAAATTGGAGGTAAACTGAGTACCTCGGTCCGATATGATAGATAAGGGCACACCGTGCAATCTGACAATCTCTCTCCTATAGATCTGAGCTAACTTCTCTGCCGAAGATGACACCGCCACAGGAATGAAATGTGCTAACTTGGTCAGCATATCTACAACAACCCATACTGCATCAACCATCCTCGGAGTCCGTGGGAGTCCAACTACAAAATCCATCGTGATACGCTCCCACTTCCACTCGGGAAGCTGAATCTGCTGCATCAAACCACCAGGTCTCCGGTGCTCATACTTAACCTGCTGACAATTCAAGCGCTGAGCTACATAAGCCATAATATCCTTCTTCATTCTACGCCACCAGTAATGCTGCCGCAAGTCCTGGTACATCTTCGCGGCGCCCGGATGAATGGAATACCGGGAACTATGGGCCTCCTGCAATATTAACTCACGAATGCCATCAACATCAGGAACACATATACGACCCTGCAATCTCAAAACTCCCTCAGCATCAACTGTGACCTGCTTGGCACGTTCATGCCGAACCGCATCTCTAAGAGCACACAAATGACGATTATCATACCGCCTGGCGCGAATACGATAATACAATGAAGAACGAGCGACGGTATGGGCCAAAACATTGCCACCCTCCGAAACCTCCAACCTAACAAATCGATTGGCTAACGCCCGAACATCCCTAGCCAAAGGTCGCTCTCCAACTGATAGATAAGCCAAACTACCCATGCTGATTGACTTCCGTTTCAAGGCATCGGCCAGCACATTGGCCTTTCCCGGATGATAGAGAATAGTAATATCATAATCCTTCAGCAACTCTAACCACCTCCTCTGCCTCATATTCAACTCCTTTTGCTTAAACAAGTATTGCAAACTCTTGTGATCAGTGAATACCTCACACGGTACCCCATACAAATAGTGCCTCCAAATCTTCAAGGCATGAACAATAGCTGCAAGTTCCAAATCATGGACTGGATAGTTCTTCTCATGAATCTTCAACTAACGTGAAACATAGGCTATAAACTTCCCATTCTGCATCAACACTACACCAAGCCCAACTCGCGAAGCATCACAACACACGGTATAAGAACCTGAACCTGTGGGCAGTACCAACACTAGTGCTGTGGTCAATGTTGTCTTGAGCTTCTGAAAGCGCGCTTCACACTCCTCTGACCATCTGAACTGAACACTCTTCTGCGTCAACTTGGTCATAGGGGCTGCTATAGATTAAAATCCCTCCACAAATCGGCGATAATAATCTGCTAAGCCCAAGAAACTCCGAATCTCTGTAGCTGAAGTAGGCCTAGGCCAATCTCTGACTGCTGAAATCTTCTTGGGATCCACCTGAATACCCTCTGTCGACACAACATGGCCCAGAAATGCCACCGAACTAAACCAGAGCTCACACTTAGAAAATTTGGCATACAACTGACTATCCCTCAGAGTCTAGAGGACGACTCTAAGGTGTTGCTCATGCTCCTTTCGGCAGCGAGAGTATATCAATATATCATCAATGAAAACAATAACGAATGAGTCCAAATAAGGCCTTAACACCTGGTTCATCAATTCCATAAAAGCAGCAGGGGCATTTGTCAACCCAAACGACATGACCAAAAACTCATAATGCCCATAACGAGTGCTAAAAGCCGTCTTAGGCACATCAGACGCCCTGATCCTCAGCTGATGATAACCAGATCTCAAGTCTATCTTAGAGAACACTGTAGCACCCTGAAGCTGATCAAATAAGTCATCAATCCTCGGCAAAGGATACTTGTTCTCGATAGTAACCTTATTCAACTGCCGGTAGTCGATACACATCATCATTGAGCCATCTTTATTCTTAGCAAACAACACTGGGGCACCCCAAGGAGAAACACTAAGCCTAATGAAGCCTTTATCCAACAAATCCTGCAACTGCTCCTTCAATTCCTTCAACTCTGGCGGGGCCATACGATACGGCAGAGTAGAAATGGGCTGAGTGCCCGGAGATACCTCAATACAAAACTCAATATCCCTATCGGGTGGCATACCCAGTAGGTCAGCAGGGAATACCTATGGAAATTTACGAATCATGGGCACAAACTCCATAGAAGGAACCTCAGCACTAGAATCACGAACATAGGCCAAGTAGGCCAAACACCCCTTCTCGACCATGCGCCGAGCCTTCATATAAGAATTAACTCTACCAGAAGAATAGCTAGGAGTCCCCCTCCACTCCAAACGAGGTACTCCTGGCAAGGCTAAGGTCACTGTCTTGGCGTGACAATCCATAATAGCATGATAGGGATCCAATCCATCCCCAATATAACGTCAAAGTCAACCATATCCAGAAGCAAAAGATCGACCTGAGTCTCCAGACCACCAATAACTACTACGCAAGCACGGTAGACTCGATCTACCACTATAGAATCACCCACCGGTGTAGACACATGTACAACAGTACTCAAGGAATCACGGGGCATACTCAAATAAGGGGAAAAGTACGAAGAC
The DNA here is from genome assembly GCA_005239495.1 of Nicotiana undulata. NCBI lineage: Eukaryota > Viridiplantae > Streptophyta > Magnoliopsida > Solanales > Solanaceae > Nicotiana > Nicotiana undulata. The sequence goes on along the minus strand of ML272367.1, from coordinate 48,856 downwards.
ACATAAGAGAAAGTAGAACCCGGATCGAATAACACCGAAGCATCTCAGCTGCAAACGAAAACCGTACCTGTGATAACTGCGTCAGAGGCCTCGGCCTCAGGCCTGGCCGGAATAGCATAGCATCAGGGCGGAGCCCCTCCAACCTGCACATCTCTAGGTCTACCTGCTACGGGCTGACCCCTACCTCTCATGGCCTGCCCTCCACCTCTATGAGTCTGACCTCCACCTCTGGCACCACGACCACCCCTAGTTGGTTGAGGGGGCGAGGGTGCACCTGATGCGGGAACCATGGCACGGGAACTCTGATACTGAGAACCACCAAAACCTCGAAGGCAAAACCTGGAAATATGCCCCATACCACCGCAAGTGAAGCAAGACTTTGGCTGCTGAGAATACTGACCCTGGAACTGTCTCTGACGACCAGAATGACCACCCTGATAGCTCTGAATTGGCGGTGCACTGATGGGAGCTGAAGGTTCACTGCGGGATACCTGGAGTGCCGACTGATAAGGCCTAGGGGGATGACCTCTGCCAAAGGAATATCTGCCTCCAGATAAGGCACCACTGAAACGGACGAAATAACGAGGTCTCTTGTCAGACCCCTGTCCACCACCCTAGGATAATACCATCTCAATGCGCCTGGCCCCATCGGCTGCATCCTGAAAGGAGATATCAGTACCCATCTCTCTGGCCATCTGAAGTCTGATGGGCTGAGCTAGACCCTCAATAAATCTCCGAAGCCTCTCCCGTTCAGTGGGGAGTATCATAATGGCATGCCTGGCCAGAGTAATGAACCTGGTCTCGTACTGAGTGACTGACATGGAGCCCTGTTGTAGACGCTCAAACTGGCTCTGAAGATCCTCTCTCTGAGTAACTGGAAGGAATTTCCCCAAGAACAACTCGGAGAACGAAGCCCAAGTTACAGGTGCAGACCCAGCTGGTCTGGTCAAGCAGTAATCTCTCCACCAAGTCTTGGTGGTGCCAGAAAGACGAAATGTACCAAAATCAACTCCATTGGACTCCACAATGCCCATGTTTCGAAGAACCTCATAACAGCTGTCTAAATAATCCTGGGGATCCTCGGATGGTTCACCAGTAAATGTAGTAGTGAATAACATGGTGAACCGATCCAACCTCCACAGTGCATCTGCTAACATGGCTGCTCCCTCAACTGCGGGTGCCACAATAACCGGCTGAACTACTCCGGCTGTCTGAGGTGCGAGAGTCTGGAACTGAGTGGCGAACTGCTCTGGCGTATGAATAGCAGGAGTCTGGGTCCCTCCCCCAGCCTGAGATCCAGCTGGTGCAGTAGGAAGAACACCGGTCTGAGCCACACTCTCCATGAGTCCCACTAAGCGGACTAGAGCGCCCTGAAGCAATGGGGTGGCAATGAACCCCTCTAAGACCTGAGCTGGTCCAACTAGGACTGTGTGAGTAGGAACCTCACCGGCAAAGTCTACGTGTGGGTCCTCTACTGGAGCTGCTGCTCTAGCTCTGCCTCGGCCTCTAGCACGGCCTCGGCCTCGGCCCCTCATAGGATCTGCAATAGGAGGATCAGGATGTTGGTCGGTCGATGAGGAAGCGCGCTTTCTCGCCATCTGCAAGAGAGTAAAATAGAGACTCAATTAGTATTCATAATTCAACTGGCACGACAGAGAATGAAAGATGTGAAGTTATTCATAACTTTGCAGCCTCTGGGGGATAAGTACAGACGTCTTCGTACCGATCCCTCAGACTCTACCAAGTTTGTCCGTGAGTTGTGAGACCTAAGCAACCTAGGGCTCTGATACCAACTTGTCACGACCCGAAATCCCACCTTCGGGCCATGACTGTGTCTAACGTTCAACCCGCTAGACAAGCCAACGTTTGAACTAAATAAAACTCATTACAACTAAAACGAACAAGATGACTAAGTCATCGATAATCAACAATATGAAGGTTAACAAATTACCAAAAATAATATAGAAACTTTGAAATAAAACCCATATACAAATCCGGGAACTGGTGTTACATACTCACGAACTGTCTAAGAGATTACTAAAACAAAGGTCTGAAAATAAGTACATATGACTGTCTTTGAACTATAAGATAAGACAGAGCTGAAAGTGAAAGGTAAAAGGTGACGCCAAGGCCCACGAACGTCTGCGGGTCTACCTCGATGTCTCCTGTATGAACTGATGGAATGCTCCGACCGTCAGTGACCACCGGGTCCGGCTGCGTAGTCTGCACAACATAAAGAAGTGCAGGTGTAGCATCAGTACAACCGACCCCATGTACTGAGTAAGTGCCGAGCCTAACCTCGGCGAAGTAGTGACGAGGCTAGGACCGACAACAACATATGTACCTGTGCAATTCTATATAAGAAGAGGAAATATCGACAAAAATAAGCAAGTAAGACAGATACGGGGAGAACATGCTGGGGGTAAAAGGGGCAAAAAAATATACTAGCAAGGTAGAACAGGGTAATGACTGAAGTGTAAAAAGTAAAAGCCGGAATTTAACGTCTCAGGACAGATAATGAACAGTAAAAGGCACGTCATGTCCCCTCGTGCATAATCTCACAATCACTCGGCACGGAATGTCCCCTCGTTCACAAATAGTAACACTCTGCACAGAATGTCCCCTCGTGCAACAAATAATGAACGATCAACACGGCATGTCCCCTCGTGTGATAAATAACGAACAATCATCACGACATGTCCCCTCGTGCAATAAATAATAAACGATCAACACGATATGACCCCTCGTGTGATAAATAATAAACAATAAGCACGACATGTCCGCTCGTGCGATAAACACTATAAAAGCAATAATATAACGTGAAAATCAACAATAAGAAGTCTCAAGTGTAGGGAAATACTCAATAAAATCTATTGTCCCGGCAAGGGACTCAGCTATAACCAACCTCGCATCCGAAATACAATTTCAACAGCAAAAGCCTCAATTGAAACAAATAACACAATAACTCCCCATGTCATGAAACAACATCAAGGTATCACTTCTAAATCACCAATTACTCATAGTACGGAGAATATTAAGAACACGGTATGATTCATCATAACTGACTCACGGGCATGCTTGACCGCAACATATAGGCACTCGTCACCCCGCCTATACGTTAGACATGAATTACACATAGCAAATAAGACTCTATACCTAATCCCTCAAGCTAAGGTTAGGCCAAACACTTACTTCGGCTCCAAAGTGCAAGTCAAGCCTCTAATACCGCCTTTCCTTTAGAATCCGACTTCGGAACGGTATTATCTAGACATAATCAACCGAAGTATATCAATAATGGCTCAATAAATCAAACCCATAGCCTAATTACTAATTTCTAAGCATTCTTCCTAAAATTCCAAAATTTGACCCCGGGCCCGCTTGGTCCAAACACGAGGGTTGAACCAAAACCCGATCACCCATCCCCTCACGAGTTAGAATATATAATTTGTTTTAAGATTCGACCCCCATTGAGGTTTAATCATCCAAAAATTCCATAAAGCTAACGCTACCCAAAAACCCCTAATTTCTACCTTGTTTTCATGATTTTAGGCCTAGGTTCTAGTGATTAGGGAAGGAAAATGGAAGAAATTGGTGTTAGGAACACTTACCCAAATGGTTATGGAGGAGAAAATGGCTTGGAGGGCTTCAATGGGGCTTGGAGAAGCAGAAGGAAGTGAAAATTATGAAAATCCCGTATGGTATTCTGTTTTTGGGGTATTTTAATAACTGGGCAAAAATACCCTTCGCGTTCGCGGGCCCCTGGCCGCGTTCGCGAAGGGTTGACTAACTTGATCTACGCGTTCGCGAGTCCTTTGCCGCATTCGCATAGGTTTGACTCCATAGGGCCGCGTTCGCGAAGAACAAACTACCCGCGTTCGGCGCATCATTATGGAAATATAGAGTTTGAAAGTCTTAAGTTATGAATTCAGGGGTTTTGGGATGTGATTTTGAGTTTTAGCCTTGTTTTGAGTGTTCCGTGGGCTCGAGAAAGTCCGTATAATTATTTGGGACTTGTTGGTATATTTGGACAGGGGCTCGGGTGGGCCCCAGTGCCTCCCGGACCCCGCACGAGGCCAAAAACCAGCTAAAAACACTGTGGGTGCAGCTGTAGCTGGTGTGATCGCAGGTGCGGTTGCCCAGCCGCAGGTGCGGGACAGTAGGTGCGGCCCCCAACTCCGCAGGTGCGAACCCATCTCCCCCGACCATTTTTCGCAGGTGCGGCCATTTCCTCGCAGGTGCGGGACCGCAGGTGCGGTCCCAAGGTCGCAGGTGCGGAAACCCCTGTAGGCAGGCATATTTGAATGCCCAAAACACGGATTTCCTTCATGTTTTTCTCACTCAACCTCCATTAAAGAGCTCTCAATCTTGGGGAAAACCTGCCCGCTGTTGATACCCGATTTTTCCTCAAATTATTTTTTTACTTGTATATAAGCTTTCAAAATCACTCTTTGTAATAATGAGTATTTCTCCTAATTTTTCCATATTTTTATCTAAATTATTTCCCTATTTATTTAATATTGTATATTTTTTATAATTCATAAATTGTGCTATGAAATAATTTCAAAATATTTTCCAGTTCAGTATGTCATTTATAATAACTTTTTACTTATTAAAATCTAATTATTTTATAAATTGGCCAATTTGGTCTTATTTAATTTCAATTACAATAATTTTGAAATTATATCCCAATTGAACATTGTGTATTATTTTAATTCGAAACTTATGCATTTTTTTACACTTAATATTATTTAATTACTGTAATTTCATCTATTTAAACTCAATTTAATTTTTTGTACAATTATTGGTTGTTTATTTAATTATTTATCTATTTTTGGGTATTTAATATCTATCCCCTTATATTTTAAAATCTAGCCTAATTAATACCCAACCCAAACCCAATTAAAATACCCAACCCAGACCCTTAACCATGCCCGACCCAGTTTCGAATTAATCTGAGCCATTGATCAAATTAGATCANCCCCCCCCCCCCCCCCATCCGTCTAGTTTCCTTCAAGACAGTTCATCTCTCTATCTCTCTATCTCTCTCTATGACTCTCCAGAAGTCTCTTGACTTCGTCTTCTCCGATGGTCTCTGGCCGTCTTCTCCGGTGGCTTTTCACCGGAAACTTGGTTCTCCATGACCTCCTGGCCATCCACTCACTTCTCACCTTCTCAGTGATACCCTGAGTTCTTCAGACGAGCCTGGAGCGGTCCACTCACCTCCTTTGGGCCTCTTGCCATTTTTCGGCCTTTCCCCGGCCGTTTGAGTAAGTGTTACAGTCTCTCTGGCCTAAATCTACGCCGTTCATGAGGTTTGCCCTCTTTTCTGGGTTCCACGAAACCCTAATCTTCTATATCTTGGTTTTTTCTTTTAAGATCCGTTTTACATTTACAATATTATGAAGTTTCTCTATTGTTTTCTCCGAAAAATCTCATCTTTTTAAACAACTTCAAAACTAGGGTTCTTCGACCCATTTTCAAAACAGTTCTTCTTTCAATTTAGCAACCTATACTATGTTTATACGAGTATTTTGTGATTCCTTGTTGCCTTGAATATTATGGTATCCATGTTTCCCATGAATGCTTCAAGTTTTCTTTGACTGTATTATGCTTTGTTCATTAGAGTTTCTAATCTCTGCTCGTATCATGTTTTCCTTGTTATTTTCTTTAGCTATTACTGAGTTCATGAGAGTCCTTAATTTCACATGTTTTACTACTAGGGTTTCTGACCTCTTGCCTGTGACTTATTCGATTCATCACTGTTGCTCCTATTTGAATCCTTGATTCTCTGTGGTTCCAGTTTGTTAGGGTTCCTGATTTATTATTTTTGAACCCTGGATTCCTTGTAATTTGAGACCTTATTGATTGTTTACCTATTAATTTTATACTGCCTTTCCCCGGGCTTATGATGTTTTCCTTGAATACATGATTGTGTATTTCCCTCTGTAATCCTGTGTACTAATTTTGAATTCTTTCCATATGCATGTGATTGTTTTCCTTACGTCTCTTGGATTCCGTGTGATTGCAATTGAATCCGAGATCCCCTCAATTGATTTTCAAAACTGATACTCTGTTTTACTTTATAAATGTAATGTTATTTCAACTTTCCTTAATTATATACTATGTACTTGGCTTTATTTATATATATTATGTGATTTCCATTTCCCAAATGAAGCAAAATCAGTCTTATGAATTGATTGCTTTTCCTTTTGAACTTGACTCCTTAATTAAAGGAGTCCAGTGTCTTAATCGATACTAATTGGTTGTATTTCCATAATTATACACCCTTTACCTATGTGACTACTCATTTTTCAAACTATATATACATTGTCTTATCTCTTTACACAGACACTCTACACACACTCTTGATCACACAAACACACACAGACATCTACACTACTCTCTTGTGCTCTTTCTTGTTGTATCTCTTTGGCTCTATTTGTTGCTCTCTATTCTTGTCTATTATTAGCCGGCTGCAAGCCAAGGCTAATAGTGCTATCATTTTGCTTTCTTCTGCTTTACTCTCTGTCTTAACACTGGTATGTTCTAATTTAAGTTTACAGAATCCTAAAACAATATGTTTCAATTTTGGTTAAGATTCTTGTTGTTTCTTTTGTGCTTTTACTTATGGTTCTGTTTCCTACCATGTAACTAGTATGTCTACTCTCTCTCTACTCTCTCTCTTCTACTTCTAGCCTAATATGACTCCTGTTTTCCTCTCTATGATTCATTATGGCCTATGTGATCTCTTACTGCTTCTTTCTGCATACCTAGCATCTCTTTATGTATGTTTCTTTATCAATTGCCTGGCTTCTAATGCACCTATAACACTCAGTATTCTCAGACTTGTATCTATAATATATGATAAACTCTCGGCATATCATACTCTGTGAAAATCTGTAATTTTGTGCTAAAGATTAATTACTGCAAAAATGCTGCTACCATTACTTGTCCCAATCCCTTTCCCCTATTTGTGTTTGCTTTTCTTGAATTCTGCATACTTGCTGAGTTGTGACCATTCTACTGCTTCCTTTTCAAACTAATTTTACATAAAAGATCTTTATATTATTCTCTAAAGTCATGTTATTTCAAAACTCCTTTTCAAACTTAACTCTTTTTAACTACTCCTTCCTGCACTTCACACTACTCTTAGACCTTTAGGATCCACCCCCTCAGTGTGAGCATTGCCTAGGGACCTTGAGTTCCCTCTGAACTTTGACACACTGAGGCAGGTAATTCTACACTGCACATATCTCCACTTTGGCAATTGCTGGGTGCTGGTATTGGCCAGGGCCCTCATAAGGACCTTTGGGAGCTTTGCCGCACCCAGGCTGTGTAAGGCTGTGAGGCTCGAAAGGGGTGAGGCTGGAAGGTTGCGCCTGTTTGAAGGCTCTCTATAGAAAAACTTCTTTTTTTCCTTTGCAATTACTGTAATTCATTTGCTATGGTCTGTAATAATTTGTAAACAAACGATTCGGGCTGGATAGTGAATATGGGAGGGAATTATGCATGTTTAGTGTAGTATGGGTAGAAATCATGACTTAGGCTTTATTTCCCTATGTGCGCAATAGTATCATGATTAGGACATGCATACCATGCATTAAAAATCATGTTTAGGTTCTTCATTTTAACATATCTCTTATATTCACGCCATCTGACACCACGTTCCTACAATAATTAAATGAGTAACAAAGGCTGTCATAATGTATTGTTCATGCATTTTATAAACATGACATATAGAAACCATGCTTTTTAGGATGATACTTTGTGCATTAGATATCCTACCCTTAAGATTTCTTATTTATCAGAACTCGAACGCGTAGTTAACATAATCTAATACTCCCATAAAACATGGTTAACCTATTTAAAACAATTTCCTGCAAACATGTATTTTTTAAAATCAGAATCTAAATGTGCATGTTCACTCTTTAAAAAATAAGTAGGTAATGTACACGACGCCTAGGCAAATTTTAGGCCTAATATGCATTAAATCAAATCAATCATGTTCTTCTAGTTTAATCAGTTCCTTTAAACATTTTGAACCCCGCTATTCCCACTTTTGTTTTACCTCAGTGGAGTTCATTTTACTTTTATTAAAATTCCTGCTCTATTTTTAACAGTCTCGAAGTTGTGCATCTATTTCCTTTTACTAATTTTCGTTGATTCTTGTCCTATTATATTTTCAAACTACTAGGATTTCAAAAGATGCCTCATTCTGCTCCAAATCATGCCATTTCGAATCCTTGCTTTGTAAGTCTTTCAAGTCACTATATTTTGATACCGTTTTACTACTTCTTTACTACAGTTCTTTGAAAACTGATAATTATTACTCTATGTTAAGCAACTGTATTTTAGTCCATTATCTTTTAAAATTACTTCAAACCCATGCTTTAATGACTTTCATCTATGTTTACTGAAAGCTTTAAATCACTGCATGTTTCTAAGTTTTACCCTTTCCTTTAGCTACTCTATATTTTGAAATCAACTATCAGCCTTAATTAAAGTTTTTGTCTTCATTAAGTTTTCTAACCTAGATTCCAACGACCTGTTTTACTAAAATCCCTATTTTAAACTCCTGTCTTGAGACTTTAATCATGTTTGAGATGTGCTACTTACATGTCTATGTGTGGAGGGATCTGTGAGCCTTTCTTTGTCTTATATGTTCCCTTTTATGTGCAGTCCTACTTTTTTTGTATATCGCATAGTATTTTATCCTTTAAACCTAAGGGTTCGGCCTAGTTCCTGCCTTGTAGGATTAGTAGTCCTAAACACCCTCCAGGACTTATAGGATGGGACGGGTAATGGCACGCAATAAGCATTCATGACCAACACACACATTTTAACCTTTACGGGGTGGGAAGGGTAGAATACAGATATGATGACCGGTGTGCTAATAGCACGTGTAGCCTCCTCTTCGAGTTGTGACATACCGGGTATTGCATTGAAGTGATCCGTATTACTTTAAACCTAGGACAATTCTTTTCAAATGTTTATGATTTTCCAAAACCTTTAAAGATTTTTCGTACTTGCTTTAAATCCCCTCATATATGAACCTTACTTGTTACTTGCTCACCATCCAAATTCACAAAACTTATTGGCTGGGACCCACCGTTGTGGATCTTGAGGGGTGCCTAACACTTTCCCCTTGGGATAATTTCAAGCCCTTACCCTATCTCTGGTAACGCGAACTAGTTCATGAGTTATCAACTCTAGGTGCCCTAACGCACCATAAAAATCGTTAGGTGGCGACTCTTCCTTAAACCTCTTCCTTTAAGGAGTTGTCCAGAATGTCATAAACCCGATCTCTCCGTACCTAACCCGTGCGATAGAAAAAGGGGGCGCGACAGCATGGCGACTCTGCTGGGGATGTTCTCTAGGCTTATACCATTACAATTTGCTTTGTAAATTTGGACCTTTAATTTGCATTTAAATGCTTATGCCTTTTCCTATTCCCCGTTATATGCCGTTAATTGTTTACTTTCATGGTATTTATTTCACCTGAACGTAACTGACATATCTTCATGTCTTCTTTGTAACCGCTTTCCATTATAACTATTGTATTTCCTTTCTTTACTATTTTCCTCAACGTGAAAATACATGCTTATCTGTTTTAATGCTTATTATTACATATCATGTTTCACATTCATATTCCACTCGTGCCAAGCAAATCCTATAGCAACGCTTACAATGAGTGGTTGCGCTATTCTGATATTATCACCCCCTAAATTCGAAAAGGCGTATTTGCAGTAAAACTAGTCGATCAACGGTGCAGTCGACGGTTCTGTGCCTTCCCCCTTGAGTTTTCCGCTCAAGGGTACCAGTCTAAAACCCCAATAGAAACCTTACTCTATTGTATGTTGCATGCATCATGGTCAAACCTAGCCATGCTAACGTGTTGTCCGCACAATAGCCTTTAAGATAACCTCGTCTAAAGTCCATTGGGTTTCCCTGTAACCCAAAAGGACGTTTTCATGTTCTGTGCATTTATTTGGAGAACTTAAATGCTCATTGCTAATTATTGAAGTTAAATAGTCGAGTCTGGTGGGGGTAAGGGCCTAACTTATTTATTTTGCAGAGATGAGGCACGAGGTCCCCCAGATTCGGCATGGTCACCAATATCCACCCAAAACTTCTAAATTGGTGGGAAGACTTGCATTCAAGCGACAAAACAGCAATCAGAAAACACCTGGGCAACTTTCCCTCTCTTTTAGACATTCAACCTAATAACATAATTATAGAGGCTGCCACCTTATTTTGGGACTGTGATCGGTCGGTTTTTCGATTTGGGAACAATGAGATGACACCGCTACTAGAGAAGATAGTGGGTTTAGCTGGTTTTCTTTGGGAGTATCAAGGGTTATTGATGCTTGAAAACCGAACATGCCGGGGTTTTCTCAAAATGATGGGACTCAAGAAGAATCCAGATTTAGTCTGCTTGGAAGACTCGTACATCCCTTTTGACTATTTGTACGAGAGGTATGGCCGTAGTCAGTCTTACCGCACATATCAGGAAGAGTTCGCCCTCACCTCTCTAAGACAAATTCACCACCGTGTATTCGTCTTCATATTCTATTTTTTGGGATTGATGGTCTTCCCGACAAAGAAGGGGAGAATACATACCAGATTGGCTATGGTTACCAAGACTTTGATGGAAGGGATCGTCGAGCAGGATTTCAGAATTGTACCTATGATTGTTGCTGATATATACCGAGCTTTGGAGAACTGTCAACGAGGAGCGAAACATTTTGAGGGTTGCAACCTGCTACTTCAGCTTTGGCTCACCGAGCATTTGCAAAGGGGTGACTACCGTCAAGACATACATAGGAGAGTTTGGGATGATCATATTAATTTCCATCATCCAAAGCATATGAACTACATCCCTGACATGTTTGCACAGCCAGAAAATGCCAATGTATGGGTCGAGTTATTGGAAAATCTGACCGAGGATCAAATCCAATGGATGTTCGAGTGGTTCCCGACCGACGAATTCATCATTCGTACTAGAGACACCCCATTCCTGATATTGATTGGTCACATACCCTTACATACCGATTAATGTCATGAGGCAAGCGGGGAGGAAGCAAGTCGTCCCAAGGGTCAAGAAAATGAGTCATCTCAGGGCGGACTTCCAAGATGACGACAGCCCTCACAAGTGTCAAACTAAGCAATTATGGCACTACAGGATCCGGTTGGAGAAGGATACTATCGAGCCTGGCAGGTATCACGCTGGTTTCTCTCCTTACTATCTGGGATGGTTTGAAGATAACTGGGGAGGAAGTATTAAGCCATGGTTCGCTCGAGGACATAGGGTCATAGACGAGAAAGCCGAGGCAAAAACTAGGCTCAACCAGCTGTGCAAAAAGCTCCGTGACAGTGAAGAATATCATAAGAAAATCCACATAGCCAACAAAAAGCTGATCGAGGAATGGAAGGACATGGCCATCACTTCCACCCAAAGGCTAGCACACTTGGAACGAGGCATAGTTGAGTTGGAGGAAAAGTTCCTTAGGAGGATCGAGACTTGTCAAAAGACCGAGGGAACTAAAGTAGGAATTCTAGCCAAAGACCTACTTACTGCTGGGACTCCACGAAATGGGAATGTTGATCAAGGCAAGTTGAGGTGCCGAGTCTGGGGAAGGCCCTTCTGAGACCAAATAGATAGGATTTGTCTTTACTTTGCTTTTCATGTAATAAGGCCATTAGCCATTAGTGACATTTAACATTTTCGTATTTTTAGAGTCAAGATGAATTTGTCTATTTTATTATCAATAAAATAAGGCATTTAGTATTTAAGTTCTCCAAATTAATTTGACGCTAGGCCTACCTCGGGCATAAAGAGGTTCACCAACTTAGGATGCATTTTACATTTTCGTATTACGTGTTTAAATTACCGCAATATTCTTTATTATCTTCACTAACTTCACTGCCTTTTTTTTAGTTATTCCCCTTCCCCAAAGGTTAGTTCGTGCACTATGGCATCAACATCTATTGCACCAGATCAAAGGGCCCTCCTGCTACTCCTCTTCCCAGTCCTCCCAAAGGAAAAAGCAAGGGTAAAACTAAGATGGCAGATGCAAGAGGTACTAGAAAAGAAAACAGGGATGAACATGTTGAGATCACTGATGGTCAGGGTATTCAGGTTCTGCACGAGGGTATGTCTCCACTAGAGAAGAAGCTGGTGAAGTTCCAAGAGGAACTTGACCAAGTCAAGAATTTGGCCCACTTATCATTCTCCCTCAACGTTCCAGACGTTCACTTCCCAAATACTCTGAACCCCACTTTACCCCAAAATGTCCCAAAACAACCCAAACAGCCCAAAGATCCCGTTCCACCAGCACCACGCAACAAATGTCACTACAACACTCCACCTCTCCAGGATCAGACGAGAGACCACCTCCAAGATTATGACAACCCCATCTTTGGGGAAACCGTAGCTCATTCCACACCGCATACCTATGAGTCCGATGAGAAGGACAAGCTCATCAGGAATTTGGCCGAGGAACTCAATAAATTGACTAACCGAGTTTAGGGCGTCGAAGGAGTTAAAGGAGTTGAGGGATTGAATTATAAGGATCTTTGCATACAATCCGATGTTGAACTGCCCGAGGGGTACAAACCTCCTAAGTTTGAGATGTTTGATGGTACTGGTGACCCGAGAGTCCATCTGAGGACTTACTGCGACAAATTGGTCGGCGTGGGAAAAGATAAAAGGATCCGCATGAAACTCTTCATGAGGAGTTTGAAAGGTGATGCACTATCCTGGTACATCAATCAGGATCCAAAGAAATGGATCAATTGGGTGAATATGGCTACGGACTTCATGGATAGATTCAGATTCAAAACGGAGAATGCACTGGATGTGTTCTACATCCAGAACTTGAAGAAGAAACCAACTGAGACTTTTCGCGAGTATGCTACCCGTTGGAGGTCAGAGGCTGCCAAGGTCAGGCCAGCCTTGGAAGAAGAACAAATGAAGAAATTCTCTGTGCGCGCTCAGGATCCTCAGTACTATGAGCGGCTGATGATGGTCGAAGGGCACAAGTTTTCTGATATCATCAAGTTGGGAGAGCGAATCGAGGATGGCATAAAAAACGGTATGGTTACTAACTTTGAAGCCTTACAGGCTACCAATAAAGCTCTGCAATCCGTTGGTGTGTACAAGAAAAGGGATGTAGGAGCCGTGATGGTGGCACAGTAAGACAAGTCCTGTCCCAAATACCAAGTATACCCCGCACCTTCCTTCACTTACCAACCAGTTTCAAGTTACCAAGCACCTTCACCTCAATACCAGACACCCTCACCCGCCTACCAAACTTCACCATCCACATATCAGCCTACCTCGCCCAGATACTCAGAACAAGCTCCTGTCTATAATGCCTACAATTCTCAACCTTCTCACTATCAATCGCCACCTAATCGCCAAAACTTCCCAAGACCTCGCCCAAACTTCGACCGTCGTCCACCAAAACAGTATACTGTCATAGCTGAACCCATTGGCCAATTATATGAAAAGCTTAAAGCCGCTAGTTATGTCACCCCCATCCCCGCTGTCATCCCTGAGAACCCATCTTAGTGGGTCAACCCAAACAAAACCTGTGCTTACCACTCCGGCATGAAAGGACACACCATCAAGGAATGTCGTTCCCTGAAAGACAAGATACAAACCCTCATAGATAACAAAATCATTGTAGCTAAGGACCCTGTTCCTAATGTTCGCAATAATCCGCTGCCCGACCATAAAGGCAGTGTCCACATGATTGAGGTTGAAGATGATTGGGATCCCGAGGGATCAATTGGACTAATTGTCGAGGGTGATCCGAAGAAGCCTGAGATTACTCTTAATCCGATCGTGGTCCAGATGCAGCCATCTGAGGAGGTTGAGGTAAACATGTCCATTCCACTTGAGTTTGAATCAAGGCCACCCGCCGAAGGAAAGGCCCAAAGACCGATCGAAGTCGAGTTTGTGCGACCGCTCGAAGTTGCAATCCGACAATCTATAACATATACTCCAGCAGGAATAAGAATGACCACACCTATTCCAGTGGCAATGTCAACAACGACACACTTTTACTCAGACGCCATTCGGTGGGACTATACCGCTGAAGCAAGGAGGAAAGGTAAAGGCAAGTCTGAAGAAGCCATCGCTGCACAGGGTATGACAAGAACTGGCAGAGTTTATACCCCCGAACATTTGGCCGAGTCTAGCAAACGGGCCAACAACCTTCCCCCCATCATTGAAACAGGTTCCGATGATCAGTGGAGAAAGATACAAGCCAAGGAATACTCAGTCCTCGACCAGTTGAACAGAACGCTAGCTCAGATATCCATCCTCTCCCTGTTACAAAACTCTGAAACTCACAAGAGTGCTTTGCTAAGGGTGCTGAGTGAAGAATACGTGCCAGACAATATCACCATTGGGGAAATGACCAACATGGTGGGCCAGATACTAGAGAGTCACAAGATCACTTTCCATGAAGATGAGCTACCGCTCGAGGGGCTAGGGCATCATAGAGCACTACACATCACCGTATAATGTGAGGATCATTTCATCAAAAGGATCCTAATTGATGGGGGTTCCAGTCTCAACATCTGTCCGCTGGTCACACTCAAGAGATTGGGCAAGAGTCTACATGAGATAAAGGAAGGAAAGATCAACGTAAAAGCCTTTGATGGTTCGCAGAGGTCCACCATGGGAGAAATCACCTTACGCTTACAAATGGGACCAACTTGGTTCGATGTAGATTTCCAAGTGATAGATGTGCCTGCGTCCTACAACTTACTGTTGGGACAACCTTGGATCCACGCGGCTGGGGCCGTGGAATCAACCCTACACCAAGCTGTGAAGTTTGAATGGAATCATCAAGAGGTAATCATTCATGGCGACGGTAGAAACCATATCTATGGTCGCCAGACCTTTTCGGTCATCGATGGAAGGAGGAAGTTGGGCGGAGAAATCTATCACAACATATATCGTGTTAAAGCCATTGACAAAGACAAGTGGTGGGGAAGTAAGACCGAAAGTATATTGAACTGGCACGGGTACGAGTCGGGTAAAGGGCTCAGTAAGAATTTTCAAGGAATAACAAAGCCAATAACACTGAAGAAGCACGGTACTACTTTTGGTCCAGGGTACGAGTACACTTGGAAGGAGTTCAAGGACTGGTCGCCACCATGGCGCGGCCCCTTCTACCCATTGGAGCAGCCAATACCCCGCATAGAGCAGACTTTCCAGCCAGCTGACATCACATATGTACAGACGAGGAGGAAGCACTAGTGGCAATAAGGGATCTATTTATGGATGATGAGGACATGGACTGCTGTGTCATTCTTGAAGAGGAGGGGGAGGAAGGCCCTTCCATACAAGTCGTAAGAAAGGGATCACATCTCAACAATTAGTCCGTCAGGACAACCAAAGCTCGTCGAGCCTTGGGATAGCAAGGCTAACAAAACAAGCATTATTTACAGTTTATTTATTTAAAGAATTTTCTTCCTTTTCGCATTTTTTTATTTCTGCAAGAAAGAGCTCCTATGTTCATACAATTACTCAATCTATCAACGCATTTCCAATTTCTTTATAAATCTTATATTTACTTGTTACTGTTTTCCTCCCCATTACTTTATTTACACAGCATTACTATTACTTATCTTGATGAACCGACGACCATGACCTGCAACGAGATAACGCAATAAACGGATCCCGAGTCAGACAAGGATTATATACCTGAGGATATTATTAAGGAGGTCGAGAACTTTGAGAACAGACCTAAGTCTAACTTGGACGAGACTGAGGTCGTCAACCTGGGAAATGCAGAGACCGTCAAAGAAACACGCATCAGCATTCATCTATCGCCGTCAGAAAAAGGAGGAATATACGAAATTCTTAAGGGGATATGAGGACATATTCGCCTGGTCATATGACGACATGACTGGCCTCAGTACATCTATTGTGGCCCACAAGCTGCCAACCAATCCAACATGCCCACCAGTGAAGCATAAGCTCAGGTGGGGTTCTTCGGGTGGTCGAATATCCTACATGGTTAGCCAACCTTGTGCCTGTACCAAAGAAAGATGGGAAGGTCAGAGTCTGCTTACCGGGATCTTAACAGGGCCAGTCCGAAAGACGATTTCCCCTTGCCAAACATACACATCTTAATTGACAATTGTGCCAAGCACGAGCCGCAGTCCTTTGTAGATTGTTTTGCTGGTTACCATAAGATTTGGATGGACGAGGAAGATGCTGAGAAAATGACATTCATTACACCGTGGGTAGTATATTGCTACAAGATGATGTCATTCGGTCTAAAGAATGCAGGGGCCACTTACATGAGGGCCATGACTACTATATTCTATGACATGATTCACAAAGAAGTTGAGGTGTATGTAGACGACGTCATCATTAAATCAAAGAAAGTTGCTGATCACATGGAAGATCTAAGAAAGTTTTTCAACAGGTTAAGAAAGCACAATCTAAAACTGAACCCTGCGAAGTGTGCATTCGGGGTTCCTGCTGGGAAATTACTGGGTTTCATTGTAAGCCGCCGGAGAATAGAATTGGATCCATCCTAAGTCAAAGCCATTTAGGAATTGCCACCATCGAAGAACAAGAAGGATGTTATGAGCTTTCTGACAAGGTTCAATTATATCAACCGGTTCATAGCCCAGTCTACCGTCATTTGTGAACCAATTTTCAAAATTCTGAGAAAGGATGCTGCTACCAAATGGACTGAGGATTGTCAAAAAGCCTTCGACAGACTCAAAGAGTACCTCTCAACACCACCAGTCTTGGTACCCCCAGAGCTGGGTAAACCCCTATTACTCTACCTAGCCGTATTAGATGGAGCTTTCAGTTGCGTTCTCGGGCAACATGACGAAATAGGGAGGAAAGAACAAGCAATTTATTATCTCAACAAAAATTTCACTCCGTATGAGGCCCGGTATTCTCTATTAGAGCGCACCTATTATGCTTTGACTTGGGTCGCACAGAAGCTGAGGCATTATTTCTTTGCCTACACAACATACCTCATATCAAGGATGGATCCGCTCAAGTACATCTTTCAGAAACCCATGCCCACTGGTAAGCTGGCTAAATGGAATATCTTGTTAAGTGAGTTCGACATCATTTACGTAACTCGAAAGGCGGTCAAGGGACAAGCACTAGCAGATCATCTTGCTAAGAATCCTATGGACGGAGAATACAAACCATTGAAAACGTATTTCCCCGATGAGGAAGTGTCATTCGTATGAGAAGACATTGCAGAATCATACGACAGTTGGAGGATGTTATTTGATGGGGCCGCAAACTTCAAAGGCGTGGGTATTGGAGCAGTCTTAATTTCAAAAACTGGTCAGCACTACCCGGTATCTGCCAAACTCAGTTCCCCTGCACCAACAACATGACTGAATATGAGGCCTGCATCCTTGGGCTCAACTTGTCCATTGACATGAATGTTCAGGAATTATTAGTGATTGGTGATTCCGACTTATTGATACACCAAGTCAAAAGAGAATGGGCGACCAAGAATTCCAAGATACTGTCATACCTACATCGTGTGCAGGAATTGAGAAGGAGGTTCACAAAGATTGAATTCTGGCACGTTCCCAGAATCCAGAATGAGTTCGCCGGCGCACTGGCCACCTTGTCATCTATGATCCAGCATCCAGATAAGAACTCCATTGATCCTATCCCGGTGGGGATTCACAATCAGCCGGACTACTGCGCCCACATTGAAGAAGAAGCAGATGGAAAACCTTGGTTTCATGACATTAAGGAGTACTTGGCAGAGGGAGAGTGCCCAGAACTTGCAAACGCTACTCAAAAGCGCACGCTTCGAAGGTTATCAAACAACTTCTTTCACAGCGTAGGAATACTATATAGAAGGAATCCCGATTTGGGTTTACTAAGATGTGTCGAGGCAAAGGAAGCGACGAAGCTGTTGGAGGAAATACATGTTGGTACATACGGTCCTCATATGAACGGGTTTGTTCTAGCAAAAAAGATACTTCGGGCTGGTTATTTTTGAATGACCATGGAAACAGACTGCATCCAGTATGTCCGCAAATGCCTTCGATGTCAAATACACGGGGATATGATAAAGGTACCTCCCAGTGAGCTTAATGCAACAAGTTCACCCTGGCCGTTCGTCGCTTGGGGCATGGACGTTATTGGACCAATCTAGCTTGCAGCCTCCAACGGACACAGGTTCATTCTGGTTGCCATTGATTATTTGACCAAATGGGTCGAAGCAGCATCTTACAAAGCAGTTACTAAGAAAGTCGTGGCCGACTTTGTCCGCGACCGCGTTGTTTGTCGGTTAAGAGTTCCAGAGTCAATCATCACCGATAATGGTTCCAATCTCAACAGTGATTTGATGAGAGTAATGTGTGAAACCTTTAAAATCAAGCACAAGAATTCTACAACATACAGACCTCAAATGAATGGAGCCGTTGAGGCTGCCAACAAGAACATCAAGAAAATACTAAGAAAACTGATAGAGAAGCACAAGAAGTGGCATGAGAAGCTGTCATTCGCCTTACTAGGGTATCGCACCACGGTTCGCACATCAACCGGGGAAACTCCTTACATGTTGGTATACGGTACAGAAGCCGTCATTCCTGCTGAAGATGAAATTCCATCTTTGAGAATTATACAAGAAGCCAAGCTCAGCGACGCCGAATAGGTAAGAAGCCGCTATGAGCAATTGGCCCTCATAGATGGAAAGAGGATGAACGCGGTTTGTCATGGTCAGTTATATCATAATAGAATGACCCGAGCCTTCAACAAGAAAGTCAAACCAAGACGATTCACACCGGGGCAGTTAAAGAAAATCTTTCCTCATCAAGATGAAGCGAAAGGGAAATTCTCTCCCAATTGGCAAGGCTCGTACATGGTTCACCGAGTGCTAACAGGAGGAGCACTCATACTGGCATTAATGGATGGAGAAATTTGGCCTATACCAATCAATTCAGATGTAGTAAAGCGCTACTATGTGTAATTATTATGGTTCTATCAATGCTGTAAATACACCTAACCTGATTCTCGTTTAAGAGGGGATACGTAGACAGCCCTATGGGTTCGGTCATATTTTAATAAAATTTTCATTTTCCCCACGAATGGAAACTGGGGCAGAATATTAAGGAGGGACCTCAAAATTCCGAAGCAAGTTCAGCCTAGCACCGCACCAGTAACAGCTAGGAGCCTTCACCCATCAAATTGGGGCAAATGTTGAGGAAAACCCTCAAATCTTCGCATCAAGAGAGGTTGTAACGTTTCGTACCACGTCATGGTAGTCGGTTCATCCAAAGAAAATTATTTTTTATTATACTTTTATAAAAGCATGCATATTTATTTCTTAAAAATAGCTTGTCTTAGCAACGCTACCCCTGTGGTACAAACAAAGCCAACATCATCAAGCAGATAGGCGAATTCGAGCCAGCAGGGACACGAACTAACCCTCCCTCTTACAGAACTCACGATTTTCCTTTGGATGCATGCACAAATACGGCAAAAGCCCAAGACATATCATTATCCCCACAAGACGCATGCTTCTCAAGGATACGCTCTCGAACTCATCGCACGTGCCAACGCTTACTATTATCATCATTGCAAACGATACTTTATTCACAACAATTGTATCATCGCACTTTATCACCAGCTAAGAACTCTTATTGTCGCTTTATTTTCTGCATTGCATAAGGCTACCTTTCTGCCTTCTGAGACTAAGCTCTGTCTCCATCTTGAATGAGGTTAAGCTCTACCTCCCGTGCATTCGCATCTTTGCATAAGGCTACTATTATGCCTTCTGAGGTTAAGTTCTACCTCCCCTGCATTCGCATCTTTGCATAAGGCTACCATTCTGATTTCCGAGGTTAAGCTCTACCTCTATCTCCATTCGCATCTTTGCATAAGGCTACCTTTCTGCCTTCCGAGTTTAAGCTCTACCTCCATTTGCATTCGCATCTTTGCATAAGGCTACCTTTTTGCCTTCCGAGACTATGCGCTGTCTCCTCTGCATTTACTTCTTGCATAAGGCTACCTATTCTGCCTTCCGAGGTTCTACGCTACCTCCCCTGCATGTTATGTCCTGCATTCCATTAGGCTATAATTCTGCCTTCCGAGTTTTTACGCTACCTCTCTCCGCATCTTATTGCACTACGCTAAGCTACTTTATACCTTTATAAAGCAGTCACCTTTCGTTATGTTATTTATTGACGCCTTCTTTCGGGCTAAGCTGTGCCCTCTTTCTTTTCGCAAATCACAAGACTAAGCTCTGTCTTGCCAACATCATATTACTGCATTCTTCATGGGTTGAAATATCGCCAACTTGTCCAAAGGTGTCATCGTTCAGAGGCACCATCTCCATGGCCCGAGAACATCATTTCATGGCCTGAGGATCTCTTTATTTCAATCTGCACATCATTATTCAAAGGCATCATGGTTCAGAGGCACCATCCTCATGTCCTGAGAGCATCATTTCATAGCCTGTTAATCCCGTACCAAGCAATTCATGGCCCAGGACATCATGGTCTAAGGACATCATCCTAATTGTCCAAAGACAACATTCATAGTCCGACGAGAACTTGCATCATGTTTATATTATGCACAATATACGTTTTTTCTCTATTTGCAGGTAACACGGCCGGAACAGCCAACCAGGCAGGAGCAGACCGCTCCAGTTCTTCGACGTCCCCCGTAAGAACTTCCTACTCTTACCCTACCATGCACTTTGCGTCCGTTCTTATGAAATATCACCGGTATATTTCGCCGATGATTCTGGAACTACATACGGCCTGATTCCTGTAAAACCAGGGATATGAAGGCAGCTCAGAAGCTAGGGTGCGGCCAAATTCTATCCCACAGTTTTATCTCGATCAAATTGGCCATCATATCTTTACCCGATAACTCTTTCATCCTTCCCGGGTAAAGAAAGGCAACTGTTGATACCCAATTTTTCCTAAAATTATTTTTTTACTTGTATATAAACTTTCAAAATCACTCTTTGTAATAATGAGTATTTCTCCTAATTTTTCCATATTTTTATCTACATTATTTCCTTATTTATTTAATATTGTATTTTTTTTTATAATTCATAAATTGTGCTCTGAAATAATTTCAAAATATTTTCCAGTTCAGTATGTCATTTATAATCACTTTTTACTTATTAAAATCAAAATTTTTCACAAATTTGCCAATTGGGTCTTATTTAATTTCAATTAAATAATTTTGCAATTATAGCCCAATTGAACATTGTGTATTATTTTAATTCGAAACTTACGCATTTTTTTACACTTAATATTATTTAATTACTGTAATTTCATCTATTTAAACTCAATTTCATTTTTTGTACAATTATTGGTTGTTTATTTAATTATTTATCTATTTTTGGGTATTTAATATCTAGCCCCTTATATTTTAAAATCTTGCCTAATTAATACCCAACCCAAACCCAATTAAAATACCCAACCCAGACCCTAAACCATGCCCGGCCTAGTTTCGAATAAATCTGAGTTGTTGATCAAATTAGATCAACGACCCCGATACCCCTTACCATAATTAAACTCACCTAACCCCCCCCCCCCCTCCGTCTCATTTCCTTCGAGACGACTCATATCTCTATCTCTCTATCTCTCTCTATGAATCTCCAGAAGTCTCCTTGACTTCGTCTTCTCCGATGGTCTCTGGCCGTCTTCTCCGGTGGCTTTTCACCGGAAACATGGTTCTCCATCACCTCCTGGCCATGCACTCGCCTCTCACCTGCTCAGTGATACCATGAGTTCTTCAGACGATCCTGGAGCGGTCCACTCACATCCTTTGGGCCTCTTGCCATTTTCCGGCCTTTCCCCGTCCGTTTGAGTAAGTGTTACAGTCTCTCCGGCCTAAATCTACGTCGTTCATGAGGTTTGCCCTCTTTTTTGGGTTCCACGAAACCCTAGTCTTCTGTATCTTGGTTTTTTCTTTTAAGATCTGTTTTACATTTACAATATTATGAAGTTTCTTTATTGTTTTCTCCAGAAAATCTCATCTTTTTAAACAACTTCAAAACTAGGGTTCTTTGACCCATTTTCAAAACAGTTCTTCTTTCGATTTAGCTACCTATACTATGTTTATATGAGTATTTTGTGATTCCTTGTTGCCTGGAATATTATGGTATCCTTGTTTCCCATGAATGCTTCAAGTTTTCTTTGATTGTATTATGCTTTGTTCATTAGAGTTTCTAATCTCTGCTCGTATCATGTTTTCCTTGTTATTTTCTTTAGCTATTACTGAGTTCATGAGAGTCCTTAATTTCACATGTTTTACTACTAGGGTTTCTGACCTCTTGCCCGTGACTTATTCGATTCATCACTGTTGCTCCTATTTGAATCCTTGATTCTCTGTGGTTCCAGTTTGTTAGGGTTCCTGATTTATTATTTTTGAACCCTGGATTCCTTGTAATTTGAGTCCTTATTGATTGTTTACCTATTGATTTTATATTGCCTTTCTGTAAAAAAATCCCCTAGCTTATGATGTTTTCCTTGAATACATGATTGTGTATCCCCTCTGTAATCCTGTACTAATTTGAATTCTTTCCATATTCATGTGATTGTTTTCCTTAAGTCTCTTGGATTCCCTGTGATTGCAATTGAATC
Source organism: Nicotiana undulata (assembly GCA_005239495.1). NCBI lineage: Eukaryota > Viridiplantae > Streptophyta > Magnoliopsida > Solanales > Solanaceae > Nicotiana > Nicotiana undulata. The sequence continues at coordinate 26,230 of ML272367.1, read as the reverse complement.
CGAGATCCCCTCAATTGTTTTCAAAACTGATAGTCTGTTTTACTTTATAAATGTAATGTTATTTCAACTTTCCTTAATTATATACTATGTAATTGGCTTTATTTATATATAATGTGATTTCCTTGTCCGAAATGAAGCAAAATCAGTCTTATGAATTGATTGCTTTTCCTTTTGAACTTGACTCCTTAACTAAAGGAGTCCAGTGTCTTAAACGATACTAATTAGTTGTATTTCCATAATTATGCACCCTTTACCTATGTGACTACTCATTTTTCAAACTATATATACCATGTCTTCTCTCTTTACACAGACACTCTACACACACTCTTGATCACACAAACACACACATACATCTACACTACTCTCTTGTGCTCTTTCTTGTTGTATCTCTTTGGCTCTATTTGCTGCTCTCTATTCTTGTCTATTATTAGCCGGCTGCAAGCCAAGGCTAATAGTGGTATCATTTTGCTTTCTTATGCTTTACTCTCTCTCTCTTAACACTGGTATGTTCTAATTTAAGTTTACAGAATCCTAAAACAATATGTTTCAATTTTGGTTAAGATTCTTGTTGTTTCTTTTGTGCTTTTACTTATGGTTCGATTGCCTACCATGTAACTAGTATGTCTACTCTCTCTCTATGATTTCTCATCTTCTTCTAGCCTAATATGACTCCTGTTTTCCTCTCTATGATTCATTATGGCCTATGTGATCTCTTACTGCTTCTTTCTGCATACCTAGCATCTCTTTATGTATGTTTCTTTATCAATTGCCTGGCTTCTAATGCACCTATAACACTCAGTATTCTCATACTTGTATCTATAATATATGATAAACTCTCAGCATATCATACTCTGTGAAAATCTGTAACTTTGTGCTAAAGATTAATTACTGCAAAGATGTTGCTACTATTACTTGTCCAAATCCCTTTCCCCTATTTGTGTCTGCTTTTCTTGAATTCTGCATACTTGCTGAGTTGTGACCATTCTACTGCTTCCTTTTCAAACTAATTTTACATAAAAGATCTTTATATTATTCTCTAAAGTCATGTTATTTCAAAACTCCTTTTCAAACTTAACTCTTTTTATTACTCCTTCCTGCACTTCACACTACTCTTAAACCTTTAGGATCCACCCCCTCAGTGTGAGCATTGCCTAGGGACCTTGAGTTCCCTCTGAACTTTGACACACTGAGGCAGGTAATTCTACACTGCACCTATCTCCACTTTGGCAATTGCTGGGTGCTGGTATTGGCCCGCGCCCTCACAAGGACCTTTGGGAGCTTTGCCGCACCCATGCTATGTAAGGCTGTGAGGCTCGAAAGGGGTGAGGCTGGAAGGTTGGGCATGTTTGAAGGCTCTCTATAGAATAACTTTTTTTTTTTTTTCCTTTGCAATTATTGTAATTCATTTGCTATGGTTTGTAATAACTTGTAAACAAACGATTGGGGCTGGATAGTGAATATGGGAGGGAATTATGCATGTTTAGTGTAGTATGGGTAGAAATCGTGACTTAGGCTTTATTTCCCTATGTGCGCAATAGTATCATGCTTAGGACATGCATACCATGCATTAAAAATCATGTTTAGGTTCTTCATTTTAACATATCTCTTATATTCACGCCATCTGACACCATGTTCCTAGTATAATTAAATGAGTAACAAAGGCTGTCATAATTTATTGGTCATGCATTTTATAAACATGACATATAGAAACCATGCTTTTTAGAATGATACTTTGTGCATTAGATATCCTGCCCTTAGGATTTCTTATTTATCAGAACTCGAACGCGAAGTTAACATAATCTAATACTCCCATAAAACATGGTTAACCTATTTAAAATAATTTCCTGCAAACATGTATTTATTAAAATCCGAATCTAAATGTGCATGTTCACTCTTTAAAAAATAAGTAGGCAATTTACACGACGCGTAGGCAAACTTTAGGCCTAATACACATTAAATCAAATCAATCATGTTCTTCTAGTTTAATCAGTTCCTTTAAACATTTTGAACCCCGCTATTCTCACTTTTGTTTTACCTCACTGGAGTTCATTTTACTTTTATTAAAATTCTTGCTCTATTTTTAACAGTCTCGAAGTTGTGCATCTATTTCCTTTTACTAATTTTCGATGATTCTTGTCCTATTATATTTTCAAACTACTGGGATTTCAAAAGATGCCTCATTCTGCTCCAAATCGTGCCATTTTGCATCCTTGCTTTGTATGTCTTTCAAGTCACTATATTTTGATACCATTTTACTACTTCTTTACTACAGTTCTTTGAAAACTGATAACTATTACTCTATGTTAAGAAACTGTATTTTAGTCCCTTATCTTTTAAAATTACTTCAAACCCATGCTTTAATGACTTTCATCTATGTTTACTGAAAGCTTTAAATCACTGCATATTTCTGAGTTTTACCACTGCCTTTAGCTACTGTATATTTTGAAATCAACTATCAGTCTTAATTAAAGTTTCTGTCTTCATTAAGTTTTCTAACCTAGATTCCTACGACCTATTTTACTAAAATCCCTATTTTAAACTCCTGTCTTGAGACTTTAATCATGTTTGAGATGTGCTACTTACATGTCTATGTGTGGAGGGATCTGTGAGCCTTTCTTTGTCTTATAAATGTTCCCCTTTATGTGCAGTCCTACTTGTTTTGTATGTCGCATAGTATTTTTTCCTTTAAACCTAAGGGTTCAGCCTAGTTCCTGCCTTGTAGGATTAGTAGTCCTAAACACCCTCCAGGACTTATAGGATGGGACGGGTAATGGCACGCAATAAGCATTCGTGACCAACACAAGCATTTTAACCTTTACGTGGTGGGAAGGGTAGAATACATATATGATGACCGGTGTGCTAATACCACGTGTAGCCGCCTCTTCGAGGTGTGACATACCGTGTAGTGCATTGAGGTGATCCGTATTACTTTAAACCTAGAACAATTCTTTTCAAATGTTTATGAGTTTCCAAAACCGTTAAAGATTTTCGTACTTGCTTTAAATCCCCTCATATATGAACCTTGCTTGTTACTTGCTCACCGTCCAAATTCACAAAACTTATTGGCTGGGACCCACCGTTGTTGATCTTGAGGGGTGCATAACACCTTCCCCTTGGGATAATTTCAAGCCCTTACCCAATCTCTGGTAACGCGAACTAGTTCATGAGTTATCAACTCTAGGTGCCCTAACTCACCACAAAAATCGTTAGGTCGCGACTCTTCCTTAAACCTCTTCCTTTAAGGAGTTGTCCAGAATGTCATAAACCCGATATCACCGTACCTAACCCGTGCGATAGAAAAAGGAGGCGCGACACCCACGACCAAGTCCACCAAAGGTGAGTAACTCCGTTTGTCTAGTCTAATATGTGAATTACCAAGGGAATTAACTACTAAATCTTGGTAAAACCTAGATTTGAGGTAGTAAATGGGATTTTTGGGAATTTGGTGAACTGTTCAATTCTTGTTATGATTTCAAGTATAAATCACATAATTATGATCCTTAGGCTTCGGCTAAGTGATTCCTTCAAAAATTCTCGAAATCCGAACGTGTGGGCCCGGGGTTGAAATTCCAAAATCCTTCAAGAATGCCTAATTTTGGGTTTATTGGTTAATTCTTCTTCTTTGAACTTAAATTGATTCAATTACGCTATATTTGGCTAGTTGGGAGCCGTCGAGGGTAGATTTCGGAGATTCGGGTGCATCCTTGATCCGAGGGGTGATTTCGTCACAAGGTGGGTGTCCTTTCCAACCTCGTAAGGGGGAAATGTCCCCATAGGTTCCTTATTTTCTATGTATACATGTTGTGGGGGCCGCGTACGTACCCAGTGACGAGAGTCCGTATGTGGCGACTATATTGCTATGTCGGGTAGCTTTAGGACTCACGAGCATGCCTCTATGTGCCTTATTTGTACCTTGTATGTATTGTAAGTTGTGATTGTTATTGAGATGACATGGAAAGGTGAAATATTATGATTTCAATCCCAGTTGGCTACAATAGTATTGGCACGGTCCTGTTGGGTTCACTGCTGAGTCCGTACACATATAAACCTATATATGAATATGCACTTGTTATCGAGTCAGCACACGAGTCGCAGACTGGAGGCGCGATCGTGGGTCAGCTTATATATTATCATTATCGAGTCATCACACGAGTCGCATGTATGATTCGCAATCGTAGGTAGCTTATCATTATCGAGTCAGCACACGAGTCGCAGGCATGATGCGCTATCGTGGGGAGTTTATCATTATCTAGTTAGCACACGAATTGCATGTATGATTCGCGATCGTGGGTAGCTTATCATTATCGAGTCAGCACACGAGTCACAGGAATGATGCGCGATCGTGGGTAGCTTATCATTATCGAGTCAGCACACGAGTCGCATACTGGATACGCGATCGTGGGTCAGCTTATTACTATTGAGTCAGCACGCGAGTCGCAGGATTTACAACCTAAGCATGCATATATAAGGAATAGGAGAGTCCTAAGTGTTTTATCCTATAGGATCACATCAGTACAATGCCCGGTAATCACTCCTCGGGAGATGGGCTGCACGTGGCATTAGCGCACCGGTCATCATATCCATATCTACCCTTTACCCCATCCCTTAGAGGTTATTAAGCGAGTTTTATTTAGCGATCTCTATGCGTACTGTTACCCTTCCCTTCTTAATGGTCCTGGAGGAAGTTAGGACCTGTAATATAGGCGGATCTAGACATAACCCCTAAGGTTTTTAAAAGATAAAATTCTAGGCGACAGGCAAGAACACATAGGACTTAGCAGATAAATACAGAAAGAAACAAATAAGAGGCCCAAGTTTTACCTCCACAGATAATGCACATAAGCAGCACGTCTCAAACACAAACAAGAGCAGTTTTATTAGAGAAGAGACCTAAACAGGATATCTAAGCGGATGTCAATTCACAGACAATATGCAACTTTGTTTTTTATAAACTCGACAATAATATCCTAATCAGTTTGCCTACTGATTTTAAACCTAAAAGTTGTTACAGTAAACACAAAGAGAATAGTTCTCCTGTTTTATACATATTAGTTACCTAAGGCTTTCCAAGGCATGGGATCCTGCATACTAGTTACCAGAAACATTAAACAATTTAGAAGTTGTTTTTTGGCCTAAAAGCATGTTGTTCTAGGTGTTGTAAGTTTGAGAATACAAGGATTATTTCCAGTTTTATTTAAAACATGATAAATCATATGTGAAACTGTTTTTACCTCTTTTTATGAATTAGTGGTTTAAACTAGGCATTTTTAACGAGACCTTAGATTATGGTATCTAATATGCAAGTGACATAATTTATAAAGGCAGGATTTCTAAATGCACAGAGAATTATAGAGCATGATTTATAAATGCACATGAGTGACAACTTTTATGTCGATGCTGTTCATTAACCTAGGAGAAGTGTTTCTAAGTGATAATCATAAACATGTATTGGTGTCAATAGATATGCTGAAGCAGTAAACCTAAGGACATGATATCTAGTGCATGGCATGATTTGAATGTATGGTCCTAAATCAGGGATTCTAATGCAAGTATAGGGAATGTAAAAAGCCTAAAGTAGGATTTCTACCAAGTAACTGTCACGCCCCAAAACCGAGGGACGAGACTGGCGCCTAACCGGATGAACCCAGTCAAGTGGACCTGGATTGCCTTTCCTACCCAACGTGTTACTCCGTGTTCATAACATACATTATTCCATATGAATTAGCCAATTCAGATTCAAAGTACGATTTACAACATAAATACATTTTTCCTCTTTTAACTTTCAACAATTGATAATCCAAAACATACAAGTTACATACAACATTTCCGATACGATCAACAATTTCGAGTGAGTACACCTACCGCCCAAAATATACATCTATACAACCCACACGGTGTCTACGGAGCCTCTAAGAGTACTAGGAGTTTTACACAAACTTGCATGCAACAAGGCCCCGGCTATACCTTTTACAACATAAGCCAAAGAGAATGATATAGTCCACACACGGCCCCGAGAGGAAATGGGGCTCACCAGAACTGCTGAAAAGATGAAGAGGAGGCACCGCTAACGGCGGGTTGAAGTACCAGCTGTGGAATCTCCTACATCCATATAAAAGATGTAGCGCCCCCGGGAAAAGGGACGTTAGTACCGTTGAATAGTACTAGTATGTATAAACAAACTTCACTCTAAGTAAAATCAAGTAATGCACAGATAGAAGGCAATCAACGAAACCAACAAGTATTGCACAGAGATACAGAGACAAACACAATTGGGAGTTTCACAGATTCTTATTTGAACACAATCATATTCCACCCTTATTCCTTCTCAAAAATCCACACATATTACTTCTTGTTGCGGCATGCAACCCGATCCCACCAGACAATCACATTTCAGCCTTATTACATTTTGTTGCGGCGCGCAACCCGATCCCACCGTACAATCACATTCCACCCTTATTACTTCTCATATATCACCCTTATTCCTCTTGTTGCGGCACACAACCCGATCCTACCGTACAATCACATTTCATAGCAACAATAATAGCCCACAATTCAATCACAAGGCTTCATATCATCAAGAATACAATTTCATAATAGCCAAACAATCATGTGTTCACAGTAGTCTTCATCAACCATTAATTCAACCACAAAGATTTTCATCTCAAGAATATAAATTCATTACAACCAACAATCCGTATGAAATCAAGCCACAGTAAACCTTTCCAAACACTGAGTCATATACGATATTGCCATGGTCATTTAGTTCAATTAAATCAACTCACAACTCCTTTTCATCACTTGCTACATAGACATTACCACTTAGATACTTTCACACATTTGGGTTCGTTATCATTCCTTCATACCAACATAATCAAGCATTTAACAAACCTTGTACATGATAGAGTAATCACAACGAACTCACCTTTCACAATTTCAATTAACATGGTAATCAACTAAGAGAATTAGAGCGTGAAATCTTACACCTCAAAACAGTCGGACAATAATTTTCATATATATACTCAGCAAGAAACTCATACTGAGTGCTCGGACACCAAGAAGGTGACTCTACAAATATTAAAGTTAGCCATACATACCTCAATCGGAATCCCCTTTAATTTTTACCACAAATCACCGGACCGTCTAGCACCGTCAATCTATTCCACAATGTGACATATTTCACTTAGAATTAGGAACCATGAAGATAACTCGAACTCATTTAGGCATTTTATCGAACGCTATGTGACCCCTTAGATTACCAACCCCCTTTTTGTGAATAATTACCCAAACTTGTTTCCCTTTACTAGATTATGGAGTTTAGCTCACATGCATGCAAGGTATCGGCTTTTATTTTCAAGAACCAACCTAAGTGTTTTTCCTTCTAACTAAAATCTGAGAATTAAAAGGAAATTGGGTGGGGACTTACCTCTTATAGTGAAGAAGATGAAGATTACTCGATAATTTTCAGGCTTGAGTGATATTTGAAGAATCAATTTGGGGAAGATGAGGACTTCTCTCTCTAGAACCAACTCTCACTCTCTCTATTTTTGTTCAGATACTCATTAAAAATGAAGGAGAGGGGTATTTTATTAAACTGGGGGTCGGGTGCAAAATTAGAAATTAAAAGAGCCCCGAAGCAGGAAATGCGTTCAGGAATGCGATCACATTCCTGCTATGCGGTCTGCATTCCTGTCGCATAGTTGGCCCTCAAATGGGCCAAAATTGGAACCGGACTGCCCTGGTATGCCACCATTATGCGGTCCGCATACATGTTATGTAATCGCATAGTGCATAACCTCCTCCGCATAAAATGGAGATGCAAGGATGCGACAACTATGCGATCCGCATTACCAAAATGCGATCGCATCTTGGGCCGCATAGCTGTCCTCAAATTTGACAGAAGGTTGTCCATGTATGCGACCACTACGCGGTCCGCATACCTGTTATGCGATCGCATAGTGCGTCGCATAACAACGCAATTCTGGAAAATTTTATGTTTTAAGTCCCGGGGTACTTTTTTCTTCAAAAAGGGTCAGTTTTTAAGAACTTCTACAGTTGTAACAACACAGGGACCTATTCGGGCATAATTTTAGACACAAAATTTTACGGGTCTTTACATCCTCCCCCACTTAAAATCATTCGTCCTCGAAGTCGGGGGAATGATTTTGGACTACACAATATGCTAACCCCCAAATTTTCACTAACTCCGATATTTTTCTGAAAATTTTGCAAGAGTTTCCTTTGTAATTAGGCCTATCTACCTGTCAGAGAGCCCCAGAAACACATTGTTAACCAATTTCACACATTTACAATTATTCTGGCAATTTGCACATAACTCAGTTATCCCATCAAATCGTATACTATTCAATTACTTCAACATGCTTATACATAATTCAGTTAACACCACANGGGGGGGGGGGGGGGGAGGAATGGGGTGCCTTTGCACAAAATTTGACACAACAAATAATTGCTTAGAGATGGCAGTTCTCACGATCACTACTATACTTATTCAAACAAATGGGGATATTTTTCTCTCATTTCACTTTCTGCTTCCCACGTGTCTTCTTCGACTTGCTGACTTCGCCATAACACTTTAACAGATGCAATTTCTTTGTTTCTCAGCCTACGGACTTGCCTATCAAGAATAGCAACCGGAACCTCTTCATATGACAATTCTTCATTAATTTCAATGGTCTCAACTGGCACGATGGCAGCTGGATCTCCAATTACCTTCTTTAGCATAGACACATGAAACACTGGATGCACTAATGACATTTCAGGGGGCAATTCCAGCCTATACGCTACTTGCCCTATCCGTTGAGCGATATGAAATGGCCCGACATACCTTGGGCTCAAATTCTCTTTCTTCCCAAACCGCATCACTCCCTTCATGGGAGACACCTTCAAGAATACCCAATCATCTACTTGAAACTCTAAATCTCTACGACGAACATCCGCATAGGATTTCTGATTACTTTGAGCAGTTTTCATCCTTTCCTGAATGACTATAACTTTTTCCATAACTTGATGCACAAGATCCGGTCCTAGCAGTTCCGCCTCACCAACCTCGAACCATCCGATTGGACTCCTACACCTCCTACCATACAATGCCTCAAATGGGGCCATTTGAATACTAGCATGGAAACTGTTATTGTAAGCAAAATCTATAAGCGGCAAGTGATCATCCCAGCTACCCTTGAAATCTAAAACACAACCCCGCAGCATATCTTCAAGCGTCTGAATTGTCCTCTCCGCTTGACCGTCCGTCTGTGGGTGGAAAGTTGTGCAGAGATTTACCTGAGTACCCAATATTTGCTGACATTTCCTCCAAAAGTTAGTTGTGAACTGGGCTCCTCGATCCGAGATAATAGAAACTGGAGTGCCATGTAGTCTGACTATTTCTTTAATATACAACTGAGCATATTGTTCTGTAGTATCGGTGGATTTGACCGGCAAGAAATGCGCCGACTTCGTGAGTCAATCCACTATTACCCAAATTGAGTCGAACCTGCGCTGAGTGCGGGGTAATCCTACCACAAAGTCCATATTGATCATTTCCCATTTCCACATAGGTATTTCCATAATCTGCATCAACCCACCGGGCCTTTAATGCTCAGCCTTCACTTGCTGAGAATTCGGACAGCTAGCCACAAAGTCCACCACACCTCTCTTCATACTATTCCACCAATAAATCTCCTTGAGATCGCGATACATTTTCGTAGAACCTGGGTGAACAGAATACCTGGAATTATGTGCCTCTCCCATTACCCTTTCCTGGAGATCATCCATATCTAGAACACATAATCTCCCTTGACACCGCAAGACACCGTCATCATTGACAAGTGAAAATGCTGAAGTCTTGAGATCCAAAATTGCCTCTCTCAACTGTACCAATGCTGGATCTCTGAATTGCTTTTCCTTGACTTCCGTTACAAGTGAATATTTTACTCCGTTACGTACCACGACATTCCCCTCATCTGAGGTCGAAATACAGACCCCAAGACTAGCCAACTGATAAACCTCTCGAGCCAAAGGCCTCTGACCGGCCTCCAAATGTGCCAAGCTACCCATGGATTTCTGACTAACAGCGTCAGAAACCACATTTGCCTTTCCTGGATGGTACAAAATATTCATATCATAGTCTTTGAGCAATTCTAACCACCTCCGCTGCCTTAAGTTCAACTCCTTTTGCTTGAATAAATACTGAAGACTCTTGTGGTCTGTGAACACATCCACATGGACCGTATAAAGATAATGCCGCCGGATTTTCAATGCAAACACATCTGCCGCGAGCTCCAAATCATGCGTTAGATAATTCTTCTCGTGATTCTTAAGCTGCCTTGAAGCATACGCTATAACTTTACCACATTGCATCAACACACACCCCAAATCAACTCTCGAAGCATCACAATAAACCACGAATCCCTCTGAACCTTCTGGCAAGGTCAACACTAGCGCCTAAGTCAATCTCGACTTCATTCCTAGAAACTCTTTTCACAAGCATCGGACCACTGAAACTTAACTGCTTTCTGCATCAGCTTAGTCAATTGGGAGTCGAGGGTAGAGAATCCTTCCACAAACCTCCGATAATACCCAGCTAGACCCAAGAAACTGCGAATCTCTATCGGGGTCGTTGGTCTAGGCCAATCCTTCACCGCTGCGATCTTATGGGGATCAACCTAAATCCCTTCCCTGGAGACAAGATGGCCCAAAAGGTGACTGATTCTAGCCAAAACTCACATTTTGAAAACTTTGCATACAAATGGTGCTGATGAAGAGTCTGCAGAACTGCCCTGAGGTGATTAGCATGATCTTCCCAACTCCGCGAATAAACAAGGATTTCAACAATAAAGACAATCACAAAGGAGTCAAGAAACGGTTTGAAAACCCGATTCATAAGATCCATAAAAGCTGCTGGGGCGTTGATTAGCCCAAAGGACATCACCAAAAATTCAAAGTGCCAATAACGAGTTCTGAAGGCGGTCATAGGGATATCCTGCTCCCTGATCTTTAAATGGTGATACCCGGACCGTAAATCAATCTTGGAGAAAAACCTAGCACCTTGCAATTGTGACCTTGTTGAGCTACCGATAATCAATACACATCTGAAGTGATCCATCCTTCTTTATGACAAAAAGAACTGGTGCGCCCCAAGGTGACACACTTGGCCGAATTAAACCCTTTTCTAATAGATCCTTCAATTGTTCTTTTAACTCCCTCAATTCTGCTGGCGCCATCCTGTAAGGTGGAATAGATATTGACTGTGTATCTGGCAATACATCAATCCCAAAATCGATCTCTCTATCTGTTGGAATTCCAAGAAGCTGATCCGGAAATACTTCAAGAAATTCATTCAGAACCGGCACGGACTCGGGAGCAGGCACCTCTAAGGTGGTGTCCGCAACCCGGACCAAATGATAGATGCACACTTTCCTGATCATCTTGGAGGATTAAGATAGGAAATAAACCTACCCCTCGGCACAATATCATTCCCTTTCCATTAAAATGACTGGATCATTAGGAAACTCGAGCCTCATGATTCTTGTTTGGTAGTCGAGTTTAGAAAAGACGAGTAGAGCCAATCCATCCCCATGATTACATCAAAATCTATCATTTCTAACTCAATAAGATCGGTTGTGGTACCCCGACCACACACCGTGACAACACAATTCCTATAGACTCGTGCGACCGTAATAGAATCACCAACCAGAGTCGACACAGAGAACGGCTCACGAAGCTGTTCGGGTTCTATCCCAAAACTTGAAGCACTAAATGGAGTAACATATGACAATGAAGACCCAAGATCAATAAGAGTATAAACATCATGTGTTTGAACAGTCAGAATACCTATGATAACGTCTAGAGAAGCCTCCGAACTCCGGTGACCACTCAAAGCATAGAACCGACTGGGTCCCCCTTGACCCCATGCTCTACCCCTAGTTGCACCGTGCCCTGCGAGTGCTAGAGGGCGTGCTGAAGACGTAGCGGCTGATGAGCTAGATGGCTGAGCAGTACCTCTACCTTTGCCCTGACTGGGTGAACGACAGTCTCACTGAACATGGCCCCTCACTCCGCATCTATAGCATACCGGGATATCCAGGTAACGAGGATCATAATGAAACCTCCCACACTTAGGGCATGGGGCCCTCCGCTGCTGCTGGAACCTCCCACCTAAACGACCTGACTGATGGGACCTCCTGGTGTTTGAACCTGGTCCAAAACGACCTCCCTGATGATAATTGTGCCCTCATGGTGGTGCACTGGCTGAAGACTGAGCATAGGACTGAGAAGGCCCTGATGACCCTCTCCCAAGGGCTGATCTCGCACCTCCAACTAAACTTCTAGGGTTGCCCGCTGACCGGGCCCTACTACTACCCTCTCTCTCCATTCTTATCTTCAATTTCCGAGCATCCGTAGCTTGGGCGAATCCCAAAATCTTCCCACAATTCATATCTTAGTGCAAAGCAGCTGTAGCAGCCTCATTGACAACCAAGGGCCAAAGGCCCTGAACAAACCGATGAACTCTGGCCTCCATAGTCGGCATCATGTGGGTAGCATACTTGGACAAGCGCACAAACTCCATATGGTACTCCCACACATTCATGTTTCCCTGCTTAAGGACCTCAAACTCTACAGCACGGGCTGCCCTAGTCTCGGCAGGCAAGAAATGATCAATAAAAGCATCTACAAACTCATTCCACCTCGCCGAAGGGCTCCCCTCTCCACGGGAACTCTCCCACATCTCGAACCATGAATATGCTGCTCCCATTGGACGATAGGAAGCTAACTCAACTCCCTCTGTCTTAGTAGCCTTCATAACCCGAAGAGTCTTGTACATTTCATCTATAAAATCTCGAGGATCGGCCTCTGGGTCGGTGCCTGTGAACACTGGAGGGGCTAACCGCAGAAACTGGTTGACCTTGGAACCCGAAGAATCCCTTTGCTCGCTAGAGGAAGTAGGGGCATCATGTGATATTTGGGCCTAGGAGGCCACTAGCTGAGTCAACATCTGAATAGCTCCCCTAAGGTCCCCATCAGAAATATCGAGACCGACAACTGGGACTGAGGAAGGATCAGGAACATCAGCGGGAGGGACTGTGGCACCCTCCGCTGGAGTAGGAATTGGAACAGTTTGGCCTGGAATGGAAGGGTCAGGCAGATTCAGGGTCAGGGAATCATTCTCACTCGCACCGTCAGATAAGGAATTCATGGCCACACTTTGGGTGGCATTGGCCTCTAGGCCGAGTCCAGCTCTCTTCTTGGGTGCGATTTACTGAAAATTGGGACAATGCACGATTTAGAGATAGACAACCTCACCTTTCACCACATCGCAAGATATAGAGTAACAATGAAAGGGTATTTTCCCAAATGTCCATGCAGCTCCCTAATTATAGATGTGGTCGACAACAGACCGATAAGAAGGGCTCTACTAGACACGGCTCCGAGACATCCTAAGACACTTTTAAAACCTTAGGCTCTGATACCAAGTTTTTCACGCCCCGAAACTGAGGGACGAGATCGGCGCCTAACCATATGAACCCAGTCAAGCGGACCTGGATTGCCTTTCCTACCCAACATATTACCCCGTGTTCATAACATACATTATTCCATATGAATTAGCAAATTTAGATTAAAAGTACGATTTACAACGTAAATTCATTTTTCCTGTTTTAACTTTCAACAATTGATAATCCAAAACATACAAGTTACATACAACATTTTCGATACGATCCACAATTTCTAGTTAGTACAACTACCGCCCAAAATATACATCTATACAACCCACACAGTGTCTACGGAGCCTCTAAGAGTACTAGGAGTTTTACATAAACGTGCCGGCAACAAGGCCCCGGCTATACCTTTTACAAAATAAGACAAAGAGAATGATATAGTCCACGCACGGCCCCGAGAAGAAATGGGGCTCACCAGAACTGCTGAAAAGATGAAGAGGAGGCACCACTAACGGCGGGCTGAACTACGAGCTATGGAACCACCTACATCCATATAAAAGATGTAGCGCCCTCGGCAAAAGGGACGTTAGTACCGTTGAATAGTACTAGTATGTATAAACAAACTTCACTCTAAGTAAAATCAAGTAATGCACAGATAGAAGGCAGTCAACGAAACCAACAAGTATTGCACAGAGATGCAGAGACACACACAATTTGGAGTTTCACAGATTCTTATTTCAACACAATCATATTCCACCCTTATTCCTTCTCAACAATCCACCCTTATTACTTCCTGTTGCGGCGTGCAAACCGATCCTACCGGACAATCACATTTCTACCTTATTACATTATGTTGCGGCGCGCAACCCGATCCCACCTTACAATCACATTCCACCTTATTACTTCTCACATATAACCCTTATTCCTCCTGTTGCGGCGCGCAACCTGATCCCACCGTACAATCACATTTCATAGCAATAATAATAACTCACAATTCAATCACAAGGCTTCATATCATCAAGAGTACAATTTAATAACAACTAAGAAAGGATGCTGCCACCAAATGGATTGAGGATTAACAAAAAGCCTTCGACAGAATCAAAGAGTATCTCTCAACAACACAAGTCTTGGTACCCCCAGAGCCGGGTAGACCCCTATTACTCTACCTGGCCGTATTAGATGGAGCTTTCAGTTGCATTCTCGGGTAACATGACAAAACAGGGAGGAAAGAGCAAGCAATTTACTACCTCAGCAAGAACTTTACTCCGTATGAGGTCCGGTATTCTCTATTAGAGCGCACCTGTTGTGCTTTGACTTGGGTCGCACAGAAGCTGAGGCATTATTTCTATTCCTACACAACTTACCTCATATCAAGGATGGATCCGCTCAAGTACATCTTTTAGAAGCCCATTCCCACTGGAAAGCAAGCTAAATGGCAAATCCTGTTAAGTGGGTTCGATATCATTTACGTGACTCAAAATGTTGTCAAGGGACAAGCTTTAGCCGATCATCTTGCTGAAAATCTTGTGGACGGAAAATACGAACCATTGAAAATGTATTTCCCCGATGAGGAAGTGGCATTCGTAGGAGAGGACATTGCGGAATCCTACGACGGTTGGCGAATGTTCTTTGATGGGGACGCAAACTTCAAAGGCGTGCGTATTGGAGCAGTCTTTATTTCGGAAACCGGCCAGCACTACCCAGTATCTGCCAAACTCAGATTCCCCTGCACCAACAACATGGCTGAATATGAGGCCTGCATCCTTTGGCTCAATTTGGCCATCGACATGAATGTTTAGGAATTATTAGTAATTGGGGACTCAGACTTATTGATACACCAAGTCCAAAGAGAATGGGCGACCAAGAATTCCAAGATACTGCCATACCTACATCGTGTGCAGGAATTGAGAAGGAGGTTCACAAAGATTAAATTCCGGCACGTTCCTAGAATCCAGAATGAGTTCGGCGACGCGCTGGCCACCTTGTCATCTATGATCCAGCATCCAGATAAGAACTTCATTGATCCTATCCCAGTGGGGATTCACAATCAGTTGGCTTACTGCGTCCACGTTGAAGAAGAAGCAGATGGAAAGCCTTGGTTTCATGACATTAAGGAGTACCTAGCAGAGGGAGAGTACCTAGAGCTTGCAAATGCTGCTCAAAAGAGCACTATTCGAAGGTTATCAAACAACTTCTTTCACAGCGTAGGAATCCTATATAGGAGGAATCCCGATTTGGGTTTACTAAGATGTGTCGATGCCAAGGAAGCAACGAAGCTGTTGGAGGAAATACATGCCGGTACATGCGGTCCTCATATGAACGGGTTTGTTCTAGCAAAGAAGATACTTTGGGCTGGTTATTTCTGGATGACCGTGGAAACAGACTACATCCAGTATATCCGCTAATGCCATCGATGTCAAATACATGGGGATATGATAAAGGTACCTCCCAGCGAGCTTAATGCAACAAGCTCACCCTGGTCGTCCGCCGCTTGGGGCATGGATGTTATTGGACCAATCGAGCCTGCCGCCTCCAATGGACACAGGTTCATTCTGGTTGCCATTGACTATTTCACCAAATGGGTCGCAGCAGCATCTTACAAAGCAGTTACTAAGAAAGCGGTAGCCGACTTTGTCTGCGATTGCATTGTTTGTCGATTTGGAGTTCTAGAGTCAATCATCACCGATAATGGTTCCAATCTCAATAGTGATTTGATGAGAGTAATGTGTCAAACCTTCAAGATCAAGCACAAGAATTCTACAGCATACAGACCTCAAATGAATGGATACGTTGAGGCTGCCAACAAGAACATCAAGAAGATACTGAGAAAGATGATAGAGAAGCACAAGTAGTGGCATAAGAAGCTGTCATTCGCCTTATTGGGGTATCGCACCACGGTTCGCACATCAACCTGGGAAACGCCTTACATGTTTGTATACGGTACAGAGACCGTCATTCCTGCTGAATTTGAGATCCCATCTCTGAGAATCATACAAGAAACTAAGCTTAGCGACGCAGAATGGGTAAGAAGCCGCTATGAGCAATTGGCCCTCATAGACGGGAAAAAAATGAACACGGTTTGTCATGGTCACCTATATAAGAATAGAATTACCAGAGCCTTCAACAAGAAAGTCAAACCAAGATGATTCACACCGGGGCAACTGATGTGAAAGAAAATCTTTCCTCATCAAGACGAAGCAAAAGGGAAATTCTCTCCCAATTGGCAAGGCCCGTACATGGTTCACCGAGTGCTAACAGGAGAAGCACTCATACTGGCAGCAATGGATGGAGAAATTTGGCCTAAACCAATCAATTCAAATGCAGTCAAGCGCTACTATGTGTAATCGATATGCTTCTATGTTGTAAATTGAACTACGCCTGACCTAATTCCTATTTAAGAGGGGATACGTAGGAAGCCTTATGGGTTCGGTCATATTTTTATAAAATTTTCATTTTTCCCCACGAATGGAAACTGGGGCAGAATTTTGAAGAGGGACCTCGAAGTTCCAAAGTAAATTCAGTCGAGCATCGCACTAGTAACAGCCAGAAATCTTCACCCATCAAACTAGGGAAAAATGTTGAGGAGGACACTCAAATCTCCGCAGTAAGAGAGGTTGCAATGTCTCGAACCGCGTCATGGTCGTCGGTTCATCCAAAGAAAATTATTTTTTGTTATATGTTATATCATATTTTTATAAAATCATGCATATTTATTTCTTAAAAACATCTTGTCTTAGCAACGCTACCCCTGTGGTACAAACAAAGTCATCATCATCAAGCAGACAGGCCGATACGAGCCAGCAGGGATACGAACAAACCCTCCCCCTTATGGAACTCACAATTTTTCTTTGGATGCAGGCACAAATACGGCAAAGCCCAAGACATCTCATTATCCCCACAAGATACATGTTTCTCAAGGATACGCTCTCGAACTCATCGCACATTCCAACGCTTACTATTATCATCGTTGCAAAAGATACTTCATTCACAACAATTGTATCACCGCACTTTATCACCAGCTAAGAACTCTTACTGTCACTTTATTTTATGCATTGCATAGGGCTACCATTCTGCCTTCCGAGACTAAGCTCTATCTCCGTCTGCATGAGGTTAAGCTTTACCTCCACTGGCATTCGCATCTTTGCATAAGGCTACCTTTCTGCCTTCCGAGGTTAAGCTCTACCTCCATTTGCATTCGCATCTTTGCATAAGGCTACCTTTCTGCCTTCTGAGGTTAAGCTCTACCTCCATTTGCATTCGCATCTTTGCATAAGGCTACCTTTCTGCCTCTGAGGTTAAGCTCTACCTCCATCTGCATTTGCATCTGCATAAGGCTACCTTTCTGCCTTCCGAGGTTAAGCTCTACCTCCACCTGCATTCGCATTGCATAAGGCTATCAGTCTGCCTTCCGAGGTTAAGCTCTACCTCCATCTGCATTCGCATCTGCATAAGGCCACCTTTCTGCCTTTCAAGGTTAAGCGCTACCTCCCCTTCATTTTATTTCCTACATTGCATAAGGCTATTATTCTGCCTTCCGAGGTTCTACGCAACCTCTCTCCGCATCTTATTTAATTACGCCAAGCTCCTTTTTACCTTTTCAAAACAATCACCTTATTTATTTACGCCTTCTTTTAGGCTAAGCTCTGCCCTCTTTCTTTTCACAAATCGCAAGACTAAGCTCTGTCTTGCCAACATCATACTACTGCATTCTTCATGGGCTAAAATATCGCCAACTTTTCCAAAGGCGTCAGCGTTCGGAGGCACCATCCTCATGGACCGAGAACATCATTTCATAGCTTGCGGATCTCTTTTTCAACTTGCATATCATTATTCAAAGGCATCATC
The DNA here is from genome assembly GCA_005239495.1 of Nicotiana undulata. Classification (NCBI taxonomy): domain Eukaryota; kingdom Viridiplantae; phylum Streptophyta; class Magnoliopsida; order Solanales; family Solanaceae; genus Nicotiana; species Nicotiana undulata. The sequence goes on along the minus strand of ML272367.1, from coordinate 7,937 downwards.
ATTCGGAGGCACCATCCTCATGGCCCAAGAACATCATTTCATAGCCTGCGAATCCCGCGTTGAGCGATTCATGGCCCAGGACATCATGGTCTAAGGACATCATCCTAATTGTCCAAAGACAGCATTCATAGTCCGACGGGAACTTGCATCATGTTTATATTATGCACAATATACGCTTGTTATCTATCTGCATGTAACCCGGCCGGAACAGCCAACCAGGCAGGAGCAGACCGCTCCAGTTCTCCAACACCACCCCGTAAGAACATCCTACTTTTACCCTACCATGCACCTTGCGTCCGTTCTTGTGAAACATCACCGGTATATTTCGCCGATGATCCCGAAACTACATACGGCCTGATTTCTGTAAAAACAGGGATATGTAGGCAGCTCAAAAACCAGGGTGCGGCCAAATTCTATCCCGCAGTTTCATCTCGGTCAAAATTGGAAATCATATCTTTACCCGACAACTCTTTCATCCTTCCGGGGTAAAGAGGGGCAGATGTTGATACCCCATTTTCCCTCAAATTATTTGCAAACTTGCATATAAGCTTTCTAAATTACTCTTTGTAATAATGAGTATTTTTCCCTATTTTTCCATATTTTTATTAAATTATTTCCTATTTATTTAATATTTCATATTTAAATAATTCATAAATTGTGCTATAAATAATCTCAAGATATTTTCCAGTTCAGTATGTCATTCATAATCCCTTTTACTTATTAAATTCTAATTATTTCATAAATTGGCCAATTGGCTCTTATTTAATTACATAAACAATCATTTTTGCAATTATGGCCTAATTAGACATTTTATACCTTTTAAAATTCGAATTTATGTTTCTTACATTTTTTATATTGTTTGATTATTGTAATTTTACCTATTTTTAACTTAATTCTATTTTTATACAACTATTAGCTTTTTTTGATTAATTATCTATTTTTATGGGTATTTAACAATAAGTCACACTATTTTAAATTCTAGCCACATTTTAACCTAGTCTTTAAACCCAATTAACCCCAACCCATCCGATTATTCACCCCAGCCCAATCCTAAAATTAACCCAACCCAAACCCAATAATAACCCGGGCCCAACCCTTGATTAAATCTGAGTCGTTGATCAAATAAGATCAACGACCCAGATTCCCTCTTACCTTAATGAACCCTTACCTACCCCCCCACCCCGCACCTCGTCTCTCTCATTCTTCGAGACTGACTCTCTCTCTCTTCTGGTCTCTTCCTCTCCCCGTTCTCTCTAGAACCTTCTGGTTCTCCGATGGCCTCTAGCCTTCATCTCCGGCCACTTCCAGGCTCACCACCTTTCAACCACCAGCCGCCTTGAAGCCTTATCTCTCCGTTACTCTCCGTCTTTGAGACCTACATGGGTTTCAACCATGCTGAACCACTACTGGGGCTCCTGGTTGGGTGATTTTCCGGCCTTCTCCGGTGGGGTTTTGACACGACCATGCCACAATCACCATTACCTTCGAGCTTCGCGGCAGGTTCTCCGGTTATCTCTGATTCTTTTACGAAACCCTAACTTTTGAACTTTTCGATTTTTCTAATAGATCTATACATATTATTTGTTCTTTCCATGTTTCCTTCAAAGATTTCTCAATTTCCTAAACGATTTCTCATCTTTTCAAAACTAGGGTTTGAAACCTTTTTCGAAACAATTCTATTTTAATTTCTTAGCGATATTCTTGTGGTTTTTTTTACCGTGTTCTAACTTTATTTAAGCCTTTTCCCCTTGTGTGACTCATTTGTTGTTAAAAATCCCAAATTTTCTTTGTTCAATCTGTGAGTCTGAGTATATTGGCCATCTACGTTTATCTGTTTAGCACGAGTGCTTTGCCTTTGTGGATACTCTGTGATCCCTGGTGTTATTTGCTATGTGCTCGTCACTAGGGTTCCTAACTATTATTTTCTTTTACCCGTATCATGATTCGTACCATGTTCTGATTTCTGTCTATGTTATTTGTGTTTATAATATTGTGAGTTGTTCTATATTTCAGAATTTCTAAACCTATGTGATTTCTTGTTATTATAATCATTAGGGTTTCTGATTTTTGATTCTCCCTATTGTGTCATATTCGTTTGTGCTAGTGTTGAATCCCTGACTCTATGAGATTCTTACTTAAGTCCCTAACTTTGACCTACAAATTATTCCCTTGCTTTATTATGTGATTGATTCTACTGTTAGATTGATTCTTACAGACCTTTCCTTAATTGGATTTTCTGAACCTCGACTAATTACTTGCTCTATGTGCTGAAATTACTTCCTTGTGATATTTTCCTCTAATTAATGCTGATTTCCTGTAACTAGGGCCTCATTTGAGGATGTCCTTACTGATCTTCGATTTTTTAACTATCTCTTGCTCTATTTTTGTGTCTGGTATTACTATCAAATTGATACGTATATATTTCTCCTTAAATAGGATTCTGAACTTGGTCTTACTTACATGTGATATACTTGGACTGTCAGTCTTATATGATCTTCTTTCCTTATATTACTAGTCTATCCCTGATTGAGTATGACTCCTTAATTAAAGGGAGTACTTCTATTAATTTGATTCGAATTGATGCCTACCTACATAATTCTGCTGAATTAATTGTTTGTTACCTTATTTACTACCTGTTTGCAACTATATATGCTTCTACTCTTTCACTATCAACACACACATACATCAAGACAACTGCTACATTATTCTCTCTTGCTCCCTTTCTCTTTTTCTCTCTATTTGCTCTATTGTTGCTCCCTCATACTGCACACTGCTGCAATTTGCTATTCCTTACTATTCGACCGGTATGTCTCTAAGTTAGTTTTATTTCATCTCTATACAATATGCTTCAGTTCTTGATTAGTTACTAACTATTCCGGCTGTGTTTTATCTGGTGGTTCTACTGCCTACCATGTAACTAGCCTGTCCCATTATCCCCTTTTCCTTTTTAGTCTAATATGTCTCCTTCTTTCCCTTGTGTGATTCATTATGACTTTTTTGACTCCTGTGAAACTAGCCTACCTATTTTCCTATGTTGCTACTTTTACTCTTATCTCTGCATGACTAGTATCTCTTATATGTTTTCATCTTCTGCATGACTCCTAATATATAAGTTTTTCCCCTCTACATAATTCTTAGATGTTATATGATTCAAGTCTGCATCGAGCATGTGACTCTGTTCAATACTTAATGCTATGTGATAATTGTGATTGTTTGAGAATCTGTAACTTGGCTCTAAGGACTGATTACGTGCAAATATGATGTTACCATTACTTGTCCCTAACCGCTTTCCCTGTTTGTGTTTGTTTTCTTGAACTTTGCATACTTGTTGAGTTGTGACTATTCTGCTGCTTCCTTTTCAAACTGGTTTTCATAAAAGATCTTTATATTATCCTCTGAATCCATGTTATTTCAAAACTCCCTTTCAAATTCAATTCTTTTTAAGCACTTCACACTATTCTTATACCTTTAGGTTCCACCCCCTCAGTGCGAGCATTGATTAGGGACCTTGAGTTCCCTCTGAACTTTGACACACTAAGGCAGGTAATTCTACACTGCACCTATCTCAACTTTGGCAATTGCTGGTGCTGGTATTGGCCAGGGCCCTCACAAGGGCCTTTGGGAGCTTTGCCGCATCCAGGCTATGTAAGGCTGTGAAGCTCGAAAGGGGTGAGGCTGGAAGGTTTGGCCTGTTTTAAGGCTCCTTGTAGAATAAATTCTTATTTTCCTCTTTGCAATTACTATAATTCATTTGATATGGTTTGTAATAATTTGTAAACAAATGATTGGGGCTGGATAGTGAATATGGGAGGGAACTATGCATGTTTAGTGTAGTATAGGTAGAAATCATGACTATAGGCTGTATTTTCCTATGTGTGCAATAGTATCATGCTTAGGACTTGCATTACAAATCATGTTTAGGTTTTTCATTTCAACACATCTATTATATTCATGCCATCTGACACCATGTTCCCAGTATAACTAAATGATGTAACAAAAGATGCCATAATGTATGGCTCATGCATTTTCATAAACATGACATATAGAAACCATGTTTTTGGATGATACTTTGTGCATTAGATATCCGGCCCTTAGGACTTCTTATTTATCAGAACTTGAACGCCTAGTTAACATAATCTAATACTCCCATAAAATATGGTTAATCTACTTGAAACAATTTCCTGCAAACATGTATCTATTAAAATCAGAATTCAAATATGCATTAAAATAAGTAGGCAATGTATACGACGCCTAGGCAAACCTTTGGCCTAACACGTATAAAATCAAATCAATTATGTTCTACTAGTTTAATCATTCCCTTTTAAACATTTTGAACCCTGTTGCTCCCATTCCTGTTTTACATCACTGAAGTTCACTTTACTTTTATTAAAACTCCTGCTCTATTTTAAACAGTCTCGAAGTTGTGCATCTATTTCCTTTTATTGATTTTAACTAATTCATGTTCTATTATGTTTTCAAACTACTGGGTTTTCAAAGATGCCTCACTCTGCTCAAAATCATGCCATTTCAAATCCTTGCTCTGTATTTCTTTAAAGTTACTATATTTTGATAAAAGTTACTTTATTTTGATACCATCTCACTACTTCTTTTACTACAGTTCTCTGAAAACTGATAACTATTACTCTATGTTAAGCCACTGTATTTTAGTCCCTTATCTTTTAAAATCACTATATTACTTCAAACCCATGCTTTAATGACTTCCTTCTACGCTTTCTGAAAGCTTTAAATCGTTGCGTACTTCTAAATCATACCGCTGCCTTTAGCTACTGTATTTTTGAAAATCAACTATCTTTCAAGTCACTCAGTCTTAATTAAATCTTCTGCCTTCATTAAGTTTTCCAACTCAGATTTTTACGACCTACTATTTTACTAAAATTCCTATTTTTGAACTCCTGTCTTGAGACTTTAATCGTGTTTGAGGCATGCTACTTACATGTCTTTGTGTGGAGGGACCTGTGAGCCTTTCTTGTCTTTATATGCTCCCTTATATGTGCAGTCCTACTGAGGGTGAACCTGGTTCATCCAGGAAACTACTTGTTAATAGCAAGGTCAGGACGCTTGTTCAGGAAGGTGAGATAAAGGATGTGGAGATCCTTCATTTGAAATCTTACCTTACAGAGGTTAAAGCTGAGCGGGATGCTCTCAAAGGTGAATTAGCCAAAGAAAAGGAGAAGAATGAGAGTGTTTTTCATCAAATGCTCTCCCTTCTTCAAGCCAAGACCACAACCTCTGCCCCTTCCCAACCTTAGGAATCCAGTGCCTCAAAAAACCCTCGTATATGACCCAGTTTGGGATTGTCTTATCTTGTTCTGCTTTTATTTTCTATTTTGCTCATGGTTGTGATTATCCTTATTTCTTTTTTGTGTATGGTGCTTTATCAATTATCAAATCAATGAATTTTGCTTTTTGGTTATTGATTCTTTCTCAATTTCTTATATATCTTACATTTGTTGGCTTCTTTTGATGATTAATCCATGCTTTGCACCTGCAGTTGCTTCAATGGCCATGAGTAATTTTAAATAATTCTAGTAAGTTTATCATTTTGCAACTTTTCAAAGATGCAAAAAGGGGGAAGATATGTGCTTTTCAAAATTTCAAAGATTTTTGTGATATTTATAACCTAATGAACCTAGTCTCTCTATGACGAATGCTTAAATCTATAAAAAGTGTCTATGTTGGATTGAAGTATGTATAGGGTTAAGCACAAAGTTTGTCATCTTCAAAAAGGGGGAATTTGTTAAATCAAGTTACTACATGGTTTTGAAGATTTACAAATGCCAACCCAGTTGAACCAGGTTCATCAAAGCAAACATAGTCAAACAGACCCATTGGTCAAACATGGTTTTGAAGATTGACAAATACCAACCCAGTTGAACCAGGTCCATCAGGGCAAACATAGTCAAACAGACCCATTGGTCAAACATGGTTTTGAAGATTGACAAATACCAACCCAGTTGAACCAGGTCCATCAGGGCAAACATAGTCAAACAGACCCATTGGGACGAGAAGCGTCCATGCACAGGAGATAAAAATTATTTGTGAACTAAAACGTTAGCTCCTAAGCGAAAAGGTTGCAAATTGATAAGAAGATGGAGTTCGATTTCATGTAGGAAAAAATCAAGATCAAGAAAGTTGAGATAAACACAAACTCTTCCTCCAAGGAAGAGTTTCATTAGAACTGAACAACAACATCTCAACTACTGATTCTATAAAATATTGAAGCATTCCTGCTGAAGAATTCACGCACAAACATAGAAGTGAAACAAGAACTGAAAGCAAAATTATCAAAATAATTTTGCAATCAGAATCCTTGTGTGACATAAAAGCTACTTGAACCAGCTAGAAGAACCAGTTCCATCTGTTGTCTTTTGAATCTAGTTGGTTGTAGTAGGAGATTACATATTGTATCTTTCAGCTTTATCTAGAAGAAATTGTAATAGGTACACACTGTTCAAGTTAGAGTTAACTTGAAGTTTGTCGTAATTAGCTAGAGGCTAGTTTGCCACAAAGGGATTAGAGTTAGTCCCTAGGTTTACAAATGTGTTTATTTTGTAAACGATGTTTGGCTCAATGAGATAGTGAAGAGTTTGGTAAAATGCAACTGGGAAGTAGGTTGTGGTTTTTTCACCTTTTGAGCCAGGTGTTTTCCACGTAAAATTGATGTGTTCTTTAAATTTTGCAATTACTTTTCCGCAAACTATAGAATTTGGATCACCAAAAAGAACCAAGTTCTTCTATAGAGACTGCACTCGAAAATTGGACACCACACAAATCACCCTCTCCCCCTCTTGTGTGGTATTGACGTATAAAACATCAATTGGTATCAGAGGCAGGTTATCCTTGCAAAGGCTAACACCTTGGAAAAGATCAAAATGAGTGCACCACCTGGAAACTGGGAGGGTCAATCAACTGCAAGGCCACCACTCTTTAATGGCCAGTATTACTCCTGGTGGAAGAACATGATGAAGGATCACTTGATTGGAGAAGACTATGAACTCTGGGACATAGTCACTGATGGTCCTCTAGCCACCATGAAGAAGACTGCTGAAGGAGTAGATATACCAAAAACTAGAGCTGACTGCACTGCTGAGGATCTGAAGAAATGGGAGAAAACTACTAAGGCCAAAAAGTGGCTGGTTTGTGGACTAGGTCCAGACGAGTATAGTAGGATTCAAAGTTGCACCACTACTAAAGAGCGCCGAGCGAGTCTGTGTTAGGTTATTGAACTTGTCGTATTGGATTTGCCAATTGCCATGAGCGCCTGTTATTCATTCTCACCATCTTCTGATTCTTCATTTGAGCTTTCCCCCCAAGCATCAACCATAGCTTTTGTTGTGGTTTTCTTGGGTTGGACCCGTTCCTTCTTCCTGTATCTTCTTTCAAATCTCTCCTTTTTACATTCCACTTCCCACTGAGGACAGTTCTTGATATGGTGGTCAGTCTTTCCACACTTGTAGCATCCCTCGTTGGTTGGCCTTTCTGGAGATTTTGTTTTGTTGTAGTTTCCACCTCTTGAGATGCCCTTCTTCCTTATGAGAAAGTTTCTAAATTCTTTGGTAATCACGGCCATCTCGTCCTCCTCCATATCTGCTCCCTAAGTGATTCTCAGTGCTAGACTCCTTTCCTTCTTTGGAGCATCCATTTTCTTTGTCTACCTTCTAAGTTCATAGGCAGTAAGATTTCCAATTAGCTCGTCCAATTTTAGGGTTGCCATATTTTTGGATTCCTGGATAGCAGTGATTTTACTTTCCCAGGAAATTGGTAAGACCCTTGTCTACCCTTTCCTCTTCACGAATGACTCTACCAAGTGACATAAGTTCATTTGTCAGAGTTGTGAACCTTGTGTACCTCTATTGGATTGTCTCTCCTTCTTTCATAGTGAAGTTTTCCTACTGAGAGTATAGTAGAGTACCTCT